>WBZZ01002433.1:365000-380745 GCA_019918135.1 Paulinella micropora | reverse complement strand
TGCCGACCAAAGTAAGGGCAATACAGCGTGCCTGAAACGCTAGGCGACCGCACAGTCAAAGACGTATGCGGCCACTCGCTTTCCTGGCTCTGCTTGTCCACCCTTCAGTCACGGTTAAGCCCAGAGGATCTTGGACACCTACGCGAAGCGAGCTGTAAGGCGGATGGTCAGTCCGCGGGGAGGTTGAGCGGCGGGGTTAGAGGGAGAGGCGATTGAGGACGGGGAGGTGGTGGTGTGTGAAGGGGATGCGCCGTTTCACGCTACAGGGTCCCCAGCTGAACGCCTTCGGTAGTGCCGAGCCCCGGGTGAGGCTGTGCGTACCAGAAAAGCCGGATTATCCAGGCAACACAACAAACAGAAGCGTGTCCTAAAAATCCTGCGGATAACTGAACCAACGTTGTGTGAAGAAAAATAACGACAGGACTCTTCAAGATCTGATAAGGTAAACAGGAACACCATGTTACCGTAAGAAGTAAACTATGCACATGCATGAATGAAATGGGCCAGGAAAGAAGAAGCTACCTTAGTGAAAAAGGAAACAACGGTACCTGAGGTAAATCTTTTGCTTAAACTCAGACAAGAGCAAACCGGAAAAATAAAACTATTAATAAAATACACAGTAAGCTATACGAACGGCGACATGAAGTTTATATCAAAGTTTTAAAAATAGAACTGGGACATCAATGACTACCTC
Organism: Paulinella micropora; assembly: GCA_019918135.1. Classification (NCBI taxonomy): domain Eukaryota; phylum Cercozoa; class Imbricatea; order Euglyphida; family Paulinellidae; genus Paulinella; species Paulinella micropora. The sequence goes on along the minus strand of WBZZ01002433.1, from coordinate 380,051 downwards.
AACGACAGGAGAGGCAAGGCAAGTGAAAGCGAGAGCAGCTGAAAGTGCCTGAAATCTGCTCTTGTCCAGCCCAACCTTGAAGTAGGCACTGTTACATCTTGAGAAACGAATCCAGTCCAAGAGATCCCAAGGATTCGTAATCATCCTTCTCGGAGTCCTTCTCGGGCGAAGCGAAAACACCAGAACGTAATTTCATGCGACGATTGGCGTTGAAAAGACCATATGATGGGTCTTCCGGAGCACTGGCGCCAGGCAACATAAACTGATGTAGAGTAGTACTGCGTAATTTCTTCTGCCCGATTTTTCTTGGGTTGGTGTTTGGTGCTGCAAAACAGAACCATGGAGTGAGACTGACTGGGAACTGAAATCTAAGCACTACCTTCCTGGGCACTGCCATCTGCGGGGACAAGGCTTGTAGAACTGTTGACAGGAGCCAATTCGGTTTGATCCTGACTACCCAAGGACGAAACCAATTGTTGTGCCTGCTGGGACTGTGCAACCTCGGAAGCGACGGAAGCGACGGAAAACGATGAGGACGACGTCGCAGACGTTGCAGCGGAGTCGGAGTCGCCAACACCAGCATTGGCAGCTGGGGATGGAACCAAAGGCGTATCAGACGCAACTTTAGTTTCATCCTACTTGGGTGGAGGTGGATCCTCGTTTTCCGAGTCGAGTTGTAAGCCCTGTTTGGCCAAGCCGGAAGCAACCTGAGTTTCCTGTACCTTCTGAGCTTGAGTCTGTTTGGGATCGTCAGCAGCAGATGCAGAAACATTTTTGGGGGTAGCCAGTTCCCTCAACTTTTATAGCCCTTGGTGGTCAAGGTGAAGCGCAGCCCCCAGAACAGGATATTCAAAAGCCTTACCTCGCGCTCTAAAGACATAAACAAAAAGTAACTGTGCCACCGACACCAAGCAAAAAAAACTTACGAAGGGAGTTCCACGCCTGCTTGTCTGAGCGCTTTCTCGTTCCACACGCATACGCTCCCGCAGTGAAAACAACTTCTTGAGCTCCTCCTCATGCTTCTCGAGCAACGTCTTGATAACATCGTCCTGAGGCATCGTGGTTTGACGCTGAGATGAACTCTGCAATTTGACAAACAACCCATCAAAATAAATTGGTCAGTGTGGAGTCAAAAAAAGAAAATAATACAGGTCATGAACCTGGTCCTCCTCCTTGTCTGACTCATCCTCGTCCCCTGAACCCTGTGCGCCCTTTGACTCTTTCTCCAACTTTGAAAAAGGAATGATGATATCCGTGGTCGACTCAATCGAACCGTACTGGAAAGGAATCAGGTGGACATCAATAGGACCTTTCATCCCACCGTCTTTCGGCCTAGGTGGCTTCAAAGCTTTTCTCATGATACGCACATGATCCTCCTGGAACTTACGTACACGACTTTGGAAACCAAGCATCCGACCCATGTCATTGTCGAGGGCCAAAGTGCGATACCCAAGTGTTAAACCAGCTAGTGTAAACGACCCACTGCCGCAGCAAAAGTCGACAACGAGGTATTTGCTATTGTCACCGCCGAACATGTAAGCCAACGCTGAAAAACAAGGCGAAAAAACAGAAGCGATGAGAACCCGTTAAGAATCTGAAATGTGAAAAAACCTTTGTCAAGCTTGACAGGCTCCGACGACTTGTTCACAGTGTTCGACTCTCCCTTAAGCGTAAACTTGTGACCCTCGTGCTGAACAAGGAAGCAATTGCCACTTGCCTTCTACCTCAAAAGGCATGACGTATTCAAGGTGTTCGTCCAAAGCGTCTTGAGCCTGTTGAGGACCAGTGGGCGCAAACGGAAGATCCAGGGCCTGGTCCCAGGTCGCGAACCTGGTGTAGCAGCTGTTGTAGTAGCAGGCGACGACCACGATGCACTATCACAACACAACATGGTTCCAAAAATCCGACGGATAAGTAGAACACAATCTGTGTTGACCCGAGAATGATCTGAGTACTGGAAAGAAGATTCCAACGGGTGCCGACGACAGTAATAGGAAAACTGCAAGAGTAACCGGCGCGATTGGCTGCGTCCAAAACGACAGCAATCTGCTTCAAACTTTAAGGGACGTGGACGCCGACGATAGACTCGGTGGGTTCCGCTCTTGTTGCACCTGGCAACGATTCTTCCGGCATGCAAATCTCTACAAAAAACAAGAAAAACGTGAACGTGACCTATAAACCCTTGGAAACAGTAAACACATGTCATGTTCCAGTTATCCGACGGATTTTTGGAACCAAGGTGTGTTAAGCAAGAAACGCAATCATTACCTACAGCTTTTCGAAGAGCGCGAGCATAATCCGTGTTAGTCCAGGGCCTTGCATCCCAGTCACCTTGACCCCAGCCCCAGGGCGCGTTCAAGTTGACATACTTGAACCTAAACTGGACCGAATGAGTTTTTGCGTTGAATTTGACATGCTTATAAGTAACCACTCTTCTGAGGCTGGCAAACTCCGCCAAGGGTTGAAAAGGAGTAAACAGCGTATTGTTGAGTGCGTCGGTAGGATTGAGAAGATCGGCACTGGGAGCATGAATGCTCATAGCCAAAAGACTGCGGCAAATGTAACCAGACCCGTCTGAATTGATTTCAATTGGATGCTTCACGTCCCATGTCCACAAACTTTGAGCATCCTCGGCCGAGCTGGAAAATGAGACTGGCTCAGAAGAAGAACCTGATGACTCTGACGACATGCGACGCAGCTGTTCTTCAGTTTCGCGAGCATGCCTCTCCTTCAGCCTTTCTCGAGCCTGGTGCATGGTTTCAAGACTTCTGCGGTACTCTGGAGGAATACACATCCCATTTGCTCGTACAGCTCGGACTCATGCACCTCGTCCTCTTCGATCTTTTTCTTTTCTTCCGCCGTTTTGGCAGCCCTCATTTTCTTCTTCATGGTTTTTTGGCATCGGCTTGAGCTTTCTTGATGAGGTCATTTGTGCTTTTGGCGAGGTCAATGATGAATTGTGATGTAAACTGGGACCCAGAATTTGTTGCAAACGAGCAGTTGAAAAGTCGTCAAACTCTTTAAAGTGCTTTGCAATGACAACTTTGACAGTGACCACGTTCTTCTCTGCCTTCAGCCAGTGACGACTTTGTTGAGCTTCAAGTGTCCACGAAGGACGTTCTGTTGCTGAGGCACTCATGAAGAAGTTTATAAGAAACTCCTTCTTGCATAGCGGCAAGTATAGTTCTGTTGAGAGGATTGGCGTACTCCGAGAATTCGATGGTTTCCCTCACGAGCTCCTCCTCCCCAAGGCCAGGATTTTTCTTTGACTTAAACGCTTTGTACTGTGCAGTGTTCTTGATCCACTCGTCTTCAACCGACTTGTTGACTTTCTCCAGCGTGTCCCATAAGTTAGATGCAAGCGTAGCAGTACGGAGAAGAGCATAGGAGTTGCGAAGGTTGTTCACCAACGTGTACAGCTCCGGGTCCGCTTGGCTGCCCTTGGCAGCAGCCTTGAAGGCTTCTTCACCAGGGCAAGCGCGAGTGACTACTCTGGCGATGAGAAGGATGTTCCAGCGCTTTTCTTCGTTGCTCTGCCATAGATGGTATTGTTTCCCACCAAAGACCTCAAGTATACGTCTCTGTCTTCTTCGTCTTTGGGAACCAAGTCCAACAGCTCAGAACGCAACTTCAGGACCTAGAAGCAATCCAGCAACCAAAAACAGGTTATTTCCTCCTTCAACTGAGACTAACCTCTGCTGCAACGCCATCAAACAAGAGAAAGCAAGTAAAAAAGCGAACACAGGACCGGTTCCATTTATCTGACGGATTTTTGGAACCAAGGTGTGTTGACAAAATTCACAAATTAAATTGGTGGCTGGACCAACAAAAGTCAAACAGAAGCTTGTTCCAAATATCCGTCGGATAATTGGAACCGACATTGTGTTACGGAAAAAAAAAGGGACTGACCGTAGCAAAATCGTCCTCTTTCCAGTGATGCATGGCCGCCTTCTGACTTATGCTGCCCACGGCATGGGCATCCAGCTTGGTCCAGTTGACGTACACAAGGCAAGACTTGAAGCACAAAAGCGGGTGAGCCAATTTGGGGTCTGTAGCCAGAGCCTCCTTGAGTGCGGCGATTCCATGGTTTCCTCCAAGCACCAAGTAGTAGACATCTTGGTGCTTCGCGTTCGAGTAAGTCCTCTTGACTTCGTCCGTAGGCCAAGCCAACTGAGTGTTCTCCGTGACCTTGCGCTCAGGGATGAGACCAGCGGTGGCCTCCTGGAACTGTTGAATAGTGGAGAATTGAGTGTAATTCAACGGGTCATTCCAGAACGGTTGAACAAACTTGTCCTCGTCGATTAACCCACTACTTTGTTTGCCTTTGGCCGTCAACATCACTGGATAAACATAAGCAGGCGGCAGGTTCTCGAAACTGTTTTCCTTGATCTTGCCCACAAGCTTTTGACTTGGTTGGTGTTCAGCGGTCGAGTCTGCCAAGAGGGACTTGCTCTGAAAAGACGCTTGTAGAAGATCTCGAACTTTCCAACCTCGTGGTTCATGCGAATTCTGAGATGCGTTTTCTCCAATTCGGTGAGGGATTCACCCTGCTTGCGCTCAGACTGGATGGTCTACTGTTGGATATTCACAGCTATTGTATCTCAGTTGTCGCGTTCGTCAGCACGGGACGCCAAAGATCTTGCACGTGCACTTGAAGTCTGCAGCCTCTTCTTGGTTGTTTTATTTGCAGGGTCAACTCCCTTGCCAGATCTTTTGCGCTTCAAGCGAGGTTTTTTTCCCTTGCCTTTTTCCTCTTCTTCTTCCTCCAACGGTGCAGAAGGTTTTTGTTCCTCGCCTTGTTCCCCTTCTTGTTCCTCTGGCTTATCATGTTTCTCTTCTTGTTGCTCAGTCGGTTCGCCCTCTTCTTCAACACTCTCTTCGTCGGGTTCTTCTAATTCTTCCTGTTCAACTTCCGTGCTTGTTTGCTTACTTTGGTGTCGGCTGCCTGGTCGTGAACAACTGGAGTTTCTTGCGTGTCTTCGTTTTCGGCAACGACAATTATGGGAACAGGTGCAGTGTTGCCGCCCAGGACAAGAGAAGAAGGGGACTGGACCCTACTTGCTGTCGGTGAAGCAACCACCTTGGTTTGGTTCGAAGGGGACCCAACAAATGTCTGAGTTATACTTTTTTCGGCGATGATGCTGCGGAACTCGTTGAACTGGAGCGTGACAGGCTCGAAGTAGACGAGCCTGCACTTGAGGGACTGCTTGTTGAGGGTTTCGTTCCCATTTCTTCCGTCACCCACGAGAAAATGCCAGTAGGAATAAGGTCTTCCGTTGCCCTCCCTTTTTTTGTGATGCCAGAAACGATTGGGAGATTTTTGATGGCAGGAAACGGATTTGTCAGATTCTTTTCGATGGCCTTTTTGTACAAGAAATTTGTCTTGTCTTTGTTCCTAACCAAACAGACATCTGGTTCCAGTTATCTGACGGATTTTTGGAACCAAGTTGTGTTGCAGACAAAATGACGAGGGACAAAAAACGAATCGAATTGTGTGATGGTACCATGGCATACGGAACCCTTTTCCAGGCGTGGTCTTGAACCCATCATTAACCTTGAAGGAATCGAGCATGTTGTAGAACTGACCGGCAAGCATGGCAGAGTCAACGCCCGCTTCTTGATATTCTTGAAGGTTCAATTGCCACAGAACCGAGAAGCAAGTAAGCATCTGCCGAAATAAAAACCTTGTGTTTTTTAAATTTATGAAATGATGAAGTAATTGAGGTCGATAAACACAGCAAGGAAAAGAAATTTTTAACACAACTATGTTCCAAAAATCCTACAGATAAGTAGAACAGCATTGTGTTGATGAAAATGTAAACACTTTAACAAATTTCAAAGTAAAAACGACAAAAGAAAATGTTGTGTTGCTTCCTCCATGCATCCTTCCCATCAAAACTTACAAAAACAAGCATCACAACATGAAGAAATCAGACCAGAATCAGCTCGACATTAACATCCTTTACGCACAGAGAATGCAATTTCTGCACGGGAGCGACAAAATCTTTCCATGAGAACTTGTACCTGCCATGAACCAAGGGGAAAACGAATGAAAAAAAGCATCAAAGCAACAAGACTTCTAAACACAAAAACTTCCGACGGCAGCAAAATGCACGAAAAAAAAAATGTGTTTTGTGCAAAAAAGAAGAAGTAGGTGGGAACCACTCTCCTTCATGCTTGAGAAGGACATGTTGGTCCTCGGGATCTTGCAGCATCTGCTCATACTCCTTGTTTGTGAAGGAAATTTTTTTCTTCCCAGGTTTCTGCCCTTTGGGCAGGAGGAAAAACATGATTTCCGGCACAGTCTCTGGTTTACGTGGGGGATAGAAACCGATCTTCACAGTGCAAAGGGTCGCTTGGCTGTAGTCTTGAGACGGATCATCCTAACCCAACATCGGTTCTACTTATCTGTAGGATTCCTGGAACGAAGTTGTGTTACCTCTACTTGGAGTATCCCTGTCATGGTAAGCCCTTTGCTGCGTGCAGCACGTGATGTCCCGATACCTATACTCCTCGCGGTGGGCTTTCTCCACCTTCCCGGAGCACCTCCTCTCGTCTTGCGTGTAACCATGTTATGTCACCACCCGTAACCTAAGCTTTCTGGTCTGAGGTTTTGCACCACAGGCCTTCAGCGCTTTGGTGCTTGGTAAAAACTTGATTTATGAAGTGGGACAGCCTGTCAAACTGGTTTGGGTGCGTGCCATTGCTGACTAAAGCGTTGGCTTTTTCATTTAAGTCTTTGCCGAATTGCTTGTCTGACCAAATGTTTTGCCAATTTCGCTTGCATGTTCACTTGTCTTACCAATTTGCACTGTGAGGAATCAAGCGGTAGGCCTGACAGGACCCAATGGCACATTGTCGAGCTGAAGTTCAGAATTCATTTTTTTTATTCAAATTTTTGGGCGCGAGTTTGGGCACTTTGAATCTGGTTCATTTTGGGTCTGGTTGCAAACCCACTAGACACAGACTTGGTTCCAGGAATTCTGAGGATTCGTAGAACCAAAGTTGTGTTTGATATTTCCACCGAAAACACCACCTAGGTAGCCTTTTCACATGCAGAACACAACCATCGCTCAACCTCTGCCGCTGGGTGTCTTGGCTAGTTCCACCACTGCTGTTGTCAACTCCTTGCACGACAGGAAGTCGCAAGCACATGTTTCTAGCTCTAGACGACATCATCGAAGTCATCGAGATCGAGGTCAAGATGCAGAAGTCAAGAGAGCCTCTGCTTCAGCTGCTCGTCGAAAACACCAACATGAAAAACTCAGTGTGAACGACATCGGGAAACACATGCATACACATTCATGCAGTCACGTGGACGATGTCAAGGTTGACAGCCTTGAAGATTATCAGCACATGTTGCAAGCTTTGTACGGTGAAGAACTTGCCCAGCAGGACCAAGGCAACGTTTCTGCAAGTGACTCTGGTGCTGAGCAAAGCGACCAGGAGTCCAGTCGACGACGTCACAAGAGGTCACACATGACGTTTGCAGACTGTCAGCCTTGTTTTTCGCCTGTGCACCAAAAAGGAAAACATTTTGCTTGTGGAAAACCTACAAAAGCACCAACACGTGTTTGGTTCCAGTTATCCGCAGGATTTTTGGAACATTGTTGTGTTAAGAACCCATCGTATATTTTCAAGCCCTTTTTTTAATAGAGAATCTCCAACATCATTCTGTTCAGTTTGGAGTAAAAAGGTTTCATACAGTTGTTTTTTGATTTTCTCTGCAACCCTTAGGCTGCCGAAGCAAGTGTTGGAATCTCAGTGGCAGCAAAGTTTATCTTCTGTCAAGCACTGTTGTCTTGGTTTGGAAGAAGACCAAACCCCTCAGCTTATTAATCGTCTCGCTTTGAAAAGGCTGCGTTTATGGACTTTGAACAGGTCCTACCAGAGCGAGGTCATTCTTGACCTGATGCGCAATAACCGCAACTCAAAAGCGGAAGTTGATCCTTTGCAAACCGTGCTTGTGGCACAATTTCCTTTTTGTGAGGCTTGTGTCCGCCGCATATACGGCTTGAGCTACCATCGTTGGGCAGTCTTTCGATCCATCAGCGACCGAGATCCCAACCAGCGTCGGCTTCTCCGCTCAGACATCGATGTAGACCGAGGTGGTTTCAAGCGATGCTACTTTGAAAAATACCTCAACAACCTCAAGGTCTTGCTGGCGTCCTCATTTGTTTGTTAAATTGTAACATGTGTAAATTCATGCTGTCGTTTTTCTATTTTCCTCGTTGCGCAAGCAAAGACAACTCGGTTCCAAAAATCCTACAGATAATTGGAACCTAGGTGCTGTTGACCTCCTTTTTTTATTTTCATTGCCTCCTCTTCGTAGTTGCCAATATGTTTTGCGCAGAAAGACCTTGGGGAAAAAGATCCTGCTTCTAAGTTCACCTACTTGCCTTACCAGAAAAAAAAACCTACTGGGAAGCTGCCATTCATGAGGCCAAGATCGAATATCCTGCTTCTCACATTGATTGCGACAAGACGGAGTCTACGTTCCTGAAAATTTGGACAGGCTCGCTAAACAAACGCTCCAAGTTTGAAGATCTTGTCATCAGAAAAGATCTCCCGGTTGGTAAGTGCATGGAACGCACTGAATCTTTTACAGCTTTGATGGCCGCCAAAACGAAAGAGGAACTGCATGCTGTTCGTCGAAGAAGGGCTTCGCACTTCAGCAAGGTCAGGGAGGAACGAGCGGTCTATGCTAATCACGTCAAGTTGGCTCGTGAACAACCTCGCCTCTACGCAAGCGTCGCGATCGATGGAATGGACCAAGCTAAGACCGCTAAGACCGCCGTTCCTTTTGCCAATGGAGTTCGAGATCGGGACAACGCAGCAGCCACGACGCAGGCAAGGGTCATTGCCGTGTTGATCGACGGTGTTGGCACGTGTTGTTACGTCGCTCCGGCAGATGTGCCGCACACTGTCGACACCACTCTCACTTTGCTGATGGACTCTTTTCAATTTCTTCCCAAAACCCCAGATGGCAAGCTTGCACCCAAGCTCTTCATCCAGATGGACAATACCAACGCTGACAACAAGACTCATGTCTTCTTCGCATGGGCCGCCTCTTTGGTAGAATGCACCTTGTTCAAGTAAGTCGAAGCCAGTTTCCTCCCTGTTGGTCATACCCACGCGGACGTGGACTCGAAGTTTTCCAAACCTGTGGGCAAACCCTGCGCACACATTTCCTGAGCTGGCGAAAGCTTGCAAATTGGCAATGGAAAACGAGGTTATTCAAGTCTGCGTGCTGAAACGCAACTGGATTGTGAACTTTAAGCGTTTCTACGATGAACCGCAAGCCTTCAACAAGGATACCTTTTTGCGGGTCTCGCGATGTTCATGGGTTCCTGTTTGATATCCAAATTCTGGATGAAGAAGGTGGAGTCTGCTTGCAGACAAAAGAGTGGACCCGCATGGAGAATTAGATTCCCAGCCAAACGCCACTACGGCTTCAGCTTCCAGAAACTTTGTTTTTTGTCTCCGCAGTGTCTCTCTTCAATATCACGGAGCTGGACAAGATCATCCTAGGACTTGAATCTTTCCTTAAGGTTCCTGTGGATGAATCGGAGATTGATGACGGCAGTCCAAAACCAAGCTACTCGTCGGACACTTCCGACGCAGGAGAGTGGTCTGCAGGACTCAAGGCTCAGTTTCTGAATAATAAGACACTTTTTGGACCCCTTGTAGCCGGCGGCGTGACGCACACTGCTGCTAAGATAGAGCGACAAGTGGGACAGACGATGCCTCGTCTCCGCGGATCGCGCCTCAGTTACAAGGAGGAGCAGATCTGCGAGGAAATGATCCAAGATATGTTGGCTAAACGGCTAATAGAACCGTCATGGTCGGAGTACCGATCACCGGTTCGGCTTGCGCCAAAGCCGGATGGCAAGCAACGATTTTGCATCAGTTACACGAGGCTCAATAAGATCATCAAGAGCGTTGAGGCACCAATACCCCGTATGCGGGATGGCCTCAATCGACTTCGGGACGCTAAGTTCTTTACAAAGCTAGACTTGAAGATTGATAGGCTGTCTGTGGCAATTTCTGACAAGCCGAGTAAGGATTTATACTGCGACATATTAATTAATTATTAAAAAAATATTAAAATATATTAATTTTAGTATAGAATATTATTAGATATCTCAAATATATTTGAGATTAGCGAGAAATCTGGCGATTAGCCAGATAGAAGTGAGATTCTAAAATGCCGTCTCCAGAAGCAAGTCGTAAGAATTGGAGTAGTGCTGTGGAAGGAATAAAAGCGAAAGCGAAACAACGAAAGATGGAACATGCTAAAAATGTTTTGGCACAATACCGAAATGCTGTAAAGCAAGAAGACGATGATATGGAGGAGCGAATAAAACAAATTGAAGAAAAGAAATTGGCTAAGGATATTATTACTGAACAAGATAATGATAGCCCAGAGGAGCAGAGTGAGAGTGAGGATGAGATTGACTTCACAGACTTGATAGCAGAAAAGATGGCTAAGATGAAAATCAAAAGAGCGAAGGCAGAAACTAAGAGAGAAAAAAAGAAGAGTAAGAAGCCAGAGCCCGAGCCAGAGAGTGAAGAAAGTGAAAGCGAGAGTAGTGAAGAAGAACCAAAGCAGAAGAAAGGGAAAGGTAAGAAGTCAGCAGTGTAAGTGTAAAAGTATATAATCAATCTTCTGGTGGTGCAAAGAAAGAAAAGAATGATGTTGAAAAATGTTTTCTCAAGTTTTAAAAGTTTGAAATCAATAATTCTCTTGCTTCTTTTCTTGTTGCATCATTCAGTGTATATGTTGTTTTAACTTTCCTTATCTTATAATCTTTGAAAAGATGTTTAATTTTTTTTGGAGTAGTTGTATGATAAAATAAATTTTCCTTTTATTCCTTTAACGGCATTTAAAACTTCTTCTGGTGATACATATTCATTATAACCCCATCCTTTATTTTCTCCTTCTTCATACGGAGGGTCTAAATAGAAAAATGTCTCTGGTGTGTCATATTTTTTATTACTTCTTTAAAGTCTTTATTTAATATAATAGTGTCTTTTAATCTATTTTTTATTTTTTCCATATTTTCTTAAATCCATCTTTTGAATATGATTGATTAAATTTTCTTTTATCAATAAATGAATATCTTCTACCAGCAAATGAGTTAAATGATATATATAAATTTCTGTAAAGTCTCATACATGGATTTTTAAATTTGATTTTCTTAAATTCATCAAACTTTTTTGTTGAAGGTGTAAAGTCATATTTTCTAATTGTTTCTACCGAAACTTTTTTAATATCTTTCCATATGTGATAAATATCTTTATCCAAATCATTAATGACTTCTAAATCAGATGGTTCTTTTTTTCTAAATATGCTTCCAGCACCGGTGAAAGGTTCAACATAAATTTTGTGAGTTGGTATTAATGGAACGATTACTTTTTTAGAAAATGTTTTCCTCCCACCCTAGGAAAAAATGACATAGTATATATCATGGACAATAAACATATTAGTTATTAATACAGAAGACACACCTACTGGAGAGGTAGTTAAAACAAAAGAAGAAGAAGCACTTGAAATTCACCACCAGAAAAAGAACCCGAAAATATGGAACACGATATGGGTTGATAAACCATTAGACCAAGTCTTTCTTGACTTAGCAGATATGAGTAAGATAAAAGATAAGAAAGGAAATAAGGGCTATGCTTGGATGCTTGTTTGGATTGATTGTCATTCCCGATATTGAGTAATTATTCCATTAAAAAATAAAACAGCGAAAGAAGTTTATCATGCTTTAAAATCAATCAAATATAAACCAAAATCAATTACTACCGACAGCGGGGGAGAATATAAAGGAGCGACACGCGAATATGCTATTGAAAATGGAATAAAACACGATGTCGTTGAAGTCGGCGACCATAGAGCACTTGCGGTTGTTGATAGAGTTATAAGAAGTATAAGGAGATGGCTTGACCTTTTATTTGAAACCAATCGTAATTTTGATTGGGTTAGTTATATTCAGGACTTAGTAGATGCTTATAATCATAAACTACATAGAGGAATTCAGGCTAAACCGGCTGAAGTATTTTTCGGGAGAGACAAAAATAAACAAGTGATAACTAGGGATAATTTAATTGATGAATTTGAAGTAGGGGATAATGTAAGAAAAGAAAACAAAAGAAATGTTTTCTCCAAAGGTGGTAAAACTTTCAGTAAAATTATTTATAAAGTCAAGGGTCGGTCTGGATTCAAGTTAATATTAAATAACGATGAGTTGGTAAGCCCAAGAGATTTATTGAAAACTGATTTTATTAAACCGATTGACGAAGAAAAAGATATGAAGGAGCAAACTAAGGAAGTTATTAAAGAAAAGAAAACTAAAGAATTGTTGAAACGGGAGGACATTCAACCAGAGAACATAAGAACTTCAAAGCGAGAAAAAAAGGCTAAGGTAATATTAGATTTATAAGCAAAAAAATACTATGATCCATTTATGGAAGAAATCTTCAACCAGAATTGAACTGGCGACCAAATTTTCAACGGTAGGATTACTAACCATTTTCCCACACATGGATCAATAAATAATTTGTTAAAAAAGAAAATATTTGAATTATTATTTATTACATCAAATTCTAGAAAATTCTATTCCCGCGAATATGTCCATGCGACAAAATTTCACTTTTTTGTCGCGACAAAATTTCACTTTTTTGGTCGCAGTGTCGCAGAGGTTGCGACAAAATTTCACTTTTTTGTTGCGACAGAACTTCACTTTTTTGTCGCAAAAAAAATAATGGACTTAATTCCAAGCAGAACCAAAACTAAATCCGATTGGTTGGAGGAATATGAAATTCGTAGACCTTGTAAGGATAGACTAAATAAGGATAAAATCGCTTGCGAAAAAGGAATTTCAAAAACGGATAAAGAAATCGCTCGTCTCATTGAAAAGAAACAGTCAGACCTAATTAAGGTTGAGGCTATCAATGAGATGTTAGAACGAATGAGTATTGAAAATAATGAAGTAGAGGATGATAGACCTTTTCGTTTGAGACAAAAGAAATTGGAAAAAAAATAAAGAAAGTGATAATTTTTATAAGTGGAAAAAGGATAATCGTGGCCAACTTTCCGCCATTGTCATGAATAGTATTCTCGCTGGAATTGAGAAAGAGCATTTGTCGTTTAATGGTTCTTTCAATAATATTCTAGTGTGAATATTCTAGTGATAGAATATGTGAATGAAGATATCAATCGTAAACACGCTAGAAATATGCACAGAGTCTATAGAACCGAGAATGCCGATAGCAACTCGGAATAAAAAAGACTTAGTGCAAATTGGTTTTTTTAAAAGCCAAGGGGTTTAAACCCCACCTTCATTCAAAGAAATTTTTACTACACATACTTTTTGTGTGTGTAGAGTATTGGAGAGCCAAACCAAGTAGCCGAACAACTGGGCGAACTCGCCATCGAGGGTAAGTCCTAACAATATTGTTTCTTTTTGACTGCAATGAATGGGTTGTAGGTGATGCTCCTTTCTGTAAGCCTTGGGCAGTAGTGGAAAAAAAAGCACCAACCGAAATGAAAGATGCTGAATTCGTTCGTGTGTCTGCTGGTTTTGGTGGTCTCGGTTTGGATAATTTGAGCGCCTTTCAAAGCGATATCAAGTATTATAGTCGCAGGCCGAGCGAACGAAATGAGAATTTCTTTTCGCTTGGGTGCCATTGGATAAAACCATGAAAAACCGAGAAAGAAAACTTTCTTTCTTGTGTCTCTGAAGGCTGGAGAGGAAGAAGATGAGGAGGAAATCCTTGTCCTTCCTTCTCTCTCTGCCATTATGAAAAAGGTGGCGGATAAGGAAGAATCCATTAATTGGATTACTCCAATTTTTTTAAACCCTTTTTTTAATTAAATGAAAGGGTTTTCTTATTGTGTCATATGTTTTCCTTAGTGCTCTGTGGAGGGCTCTTTGGGGGGTTTTCTTTGTTGGTATTGATTTTGTTTTTATTTAAAAACCTTTAAAATTTTTTTTTACTTTTTTTTGCTTTTATTTAAAAGCGAAATGAAGAATAAGAAAGATTTCTTTATTTTGCTTCTTCGTATTGATTGAAATTTTTGATTTCATTATTTTGCTGTTTTGATGCTTAGTATTAATAGTTTAAACTATCAATAGGAAGCGTCAAATGAAATTTATGAGTTCATTTTGAGGTACGTTTCATATTATACTACTTCTATTTTTCTATCTATCTATCTATCTATTTATCTATCTATCCATCTATCTATCTATCTATCTATCTCTCCGGGGGCCCTCTCTCTCTCTCTTTCTCTCTCTCTTTCTCTCTCTCTTTCTCTCTCTCTCTCTCTCTTTCTCTCTCTCTCTCTCTCTCTCCCTCCTTCACTCTCTCTCTCTCTCTCTATGTATGTATTTATGTATGTATGACATTGTATGTATGTATGTATGTATGCATGTATGTATGTATGTATGTATGTATGCCACGGTATGTATGTATGCATGCATGCGTGCATGTATGTATGCATGTATGTATGTATTACTCAGGACGTTCAAGTTCTATTTTTTATGTTAAATTTAAGATTAAGGGTCAGATTAAGGATCAGTGGCAGCGTGCAAAATAAGGATTAGTTAGTTACCGTTTACAAGTTGAATTTTAATTTTTTGAAGTTTAAATAATTTAAATCTGAATCCCGGGAATTTTGAAACTTAATATTAATAGTTTGTGAAAGTTATTTTGATAATAGTTTTTTATATTCATAGTTTTTCATATTCATTTTTCATATTCATTTTTCATATTCATTTTTCACATTCATTTTTCATATTCATTTTTCATATTCATTTTTCATATTCATTTTTCATATTCATTTTTCATATTCATTTTTCATATTCATTTTTCATATTTATTTTTCATATTCACTCATTTTTCATATTCATTTTTTACATTCGTTTTTCATATTCATTTTTTGCATTCGTTTTTCATATTTATTTCTCATATTTATTTTTCATATTTATTTTTCATATTTATTTTTCATATTCATTTTTCATATTCATTTTTCATATTCATTTTTCA
>WBZZ01002433.1:340000-360000 GCA_019918135.1 Paulinella micropora | reverse complement strand
AAAGTGCCTTGAGCACTCGCCAAATTTTATTGGGTTGTTCCTGCAGTTTACAGTCATCAGGCGGTACTGCATAGCATACTTCCTGCATATTCGCATGTGAATACGCTTGACTGAAGTCGACGTGCTTGATCAATGCATTTAAAGCCACAAGCAATGAGCAAAGCGTTAACAGGAATATGTGTTGTGCAACCGGAGATGACGTTTCATAGGGACTGCTTACAGTGGGCGACATGGGAAGACGCAAAAAGGGACAATATCAAACCGATCAGGACTGGCTTCGTCGATACCATCAAAGTGGATGAGGCAACCGGTAAGAACAAATACAAATCTAGGATTGTTATTTATGGGAATCAAATGATTCCATTTCAGCATTTCACTTGGCGTCGTACAGTCCTTGTCCCTCCTTACGTCGTGCTTCCAACACCTGAGGCATCAAACGTAATTGCTTATCAGGTTTTCGTAACACTCGTAAACAAACACACGTCCTCATACCTCAATCCATCTTCATTGCCTAAGCCTGGGGCAAACTGAGTTTCGTCGTCCTCAGCTATTGCTAGACGGTATGAGTGTGTCGATGTTGTCGACGGTGTCTGTTTGCGTGTTCTCTTTCCCGCCACTATATTCGATGTGTCTATGTTCCCCTCAATGTCTTTGGGTGCCTTTCCTTTTTGAGGTTGATTTGATCTGTTATGTTTCTGATCTTCAAATCTCAACCTTCTTGCTGACCTCAGTGTGGGTCGTTGATTCGCCCTACTGACTGTTATGTGGGGTGTTTCCTCGACTGGTTCGGGTTCTAGCGCTGGTAGTTGCGCGAGTGGTCGTGCTGGAGGTCGTGAGGGCAATATTTCGCCGTCAAAAGCAACAATAGATGACTCTCCTTCGTCTTCCTCAGCTTTTTCTCCCTCCACCGACCTCAGTGTCCAAATTTTCATGGGTTGCCCGTGAAATTTGTTGCGAATTTTCTGTTGGCCAAACTAACTGTGAGTCAAATAATGGCTCCCTCTTGTCTGCCTGTGTGTCCCATGGGTGTGGATTTATGTCTGCAGTGTATCCTCTCATTGTATGATCGAAACGCACATTCCTGTGTTCCTCTACCAAGTTCTGCTTGTCGATCATATATACACGGTACAGTCTCCTGAACAAATTGTAGCCCACCAATACACCAGGCACAGCCATCGACATACCTTTGTTTGTCTCCCACAGTCGAACCCATGCTAAACAACCTATCGGATGCAGAAAGCCAATAGGTGGTGGCCTTTTTAATGCCAACTCATACGGTGTCTTACCCTTGTGCTTCCCTATGGGTATTGGTGTCACCAATCGTATCGCCCATTCTGCCATTTCCATTTCCTGCCAGAAAACAGGTGGTAGTGCAGCATCTAACCTCATAGTTGTAGCCCTTACCTCGCTCGTCCTGTGATCTCGCTCAGCTACGGGGTTTGATCGTGGCTCGTCTCGTGACGTTGCTTTTAGTATTATCCCATTCCTGTCACAAAAGTCCTTAATACGATTAGTGCTAAACTCGCCGTCGCGTATCTGTTTTATCGTCGCTCCAGTTTGCGTGTAGAAGAACCCAATTGCCTTCTGCATGAACGGTAAATATAAATCCTCCTCCCTAGTTGGTGCAAAATGTTTGAAACCGAATTGAGACTCACCGCATTTCAAAATCAGTTTGTACCTATTCCCTTGTAGGGAGCGAATTGGCCATGGGCCACGAAAATCCATGTGTAGGCACTCACCGACAGCGAAGCCACTATCGACTCCTGGGTTTGCCATAAACACTGGTAACCTCGTAATCTTTGTCTGGTTACACACTGCACACGCAGATGTGATGCTGTCGCGCCAATTCTGAAACACAATTGTTTTGTTGTTCATTTTGGCCCACCCTTCCATCACACGCACGCCAGCGTGACCTAACATGCGATGTTATTCGTTTGCCGTTATCGAACGCAAGATTGAGTGGGTCTTATAGAGAAATTCGCGACTGCGTGTGTGTCGTCGACGATGGGATTGTACCTTCTGTCAAATGCGAGAGGCGCATCTGTTGAGGTATCCGACCGGTATAGTTTGTTCGGCATCATTCTGCCTCTGCATATCACGTTTTTGGGGTCTATCTGTACCGGTTCTCGTAGCACTACTACTTGCCTGTTTTGAAAAATAGTAGTGAAACTCCTGTCATGCTCCAAAACACCCGGTGACGCTTCGGAGACAGGTCGTTCCGTTCCCTAAGCCTGTCCAATATTACCTTCCACTCAATCTGGGTCTCGCGATCAGTCTCGCGTTGAACGGCCCCGTCCATTACATTACCATAACTGACAGCTGCAAAAGGCTCTATTACCTTTTCGGCGACGATTCGTCCCGTCTTGTTCTCTTTCGCTGCCTTGTGCGCTGGTTTGTTCTCATCTTCGGAGTCGCTCATCAACACAAGCGGGCAATCGTAGAACGCGCAAGTTCCATTGATCGCCATGTGCGCACAATATTTGAGGGGCTTGTCGTTGCCAAGGTTGGAGTCGACCTTGGCCTTCTTCGGTGTGTGCTGCTGTTGTGCCCACGCCCCGACACTTCGCTTCTTGTTCACCGGTTGCTCTGTTCGAGGATAAAAATCTATGTTGGGGTATTCCATTTCATTCTTACCCTCAACGAAAGTCGAGTTGATCGGTACAAGATCCGGTAGTCCAGCTAGGTCATCACCCTGTTCGATAGCCATGCCGATCCACGCATCATCAATGTCATCGGCGGTCGTTGCCTTCGTCTCCGCCACATTCGCGGCCGGCATGTTCATGAAGCCACGGTTGCAAATTGTACCATTGTTCGAACGGGCAGCCAATCCTCCACGACGAGGTTGCTGATTGCGGTTGCGGTTGCGTCCACTTGCGCTGAACTTGTTTCGACTGTAAGGAAGACCTTTGACCTTGCACTCCGATCCGGTGTGTGTCGGCTTGTTAGCACACTCCGGCCTAAGGCAACGCACACGACAGTCCTTATGTAAATGGTCTTACCGGCAGTTGAAACAGTACTTCTTGGCAGTCTTGCCATTACGGGGCTTGCCTCGTTGGCCTATTAATAACACAGTGGCTGGTGTAGACTTCTCACTCTGCTTCTTTGTCTTACTAAGCTCTGACGCCTGCATCAACTCTTGCATTCTCTCGCAAAGACCGTTGTAGTCAGGCTTCTCCGCGTCCGGCTTGCTCCAGTAGAGAGCCCCGCCAGCGTCCCCTAAAACAGGATGTTTAGATTCTTTGAACCACTGCAGAGTCGCAACATACTTGAACTGATCCGGGAATGGCAGATTTCTCAGAGCTAACTTCTTGTATCGATGCGACTGTCTTTCAATCCAGTCTTCTACGTTCGTCGTCGATGCTATTCTATCAGTAAAAAGTTCCTGAAGTAACTTGGGGTAATTAGAAATTGCACCGACATGGGCATACTTTTCGTTAAGTCTCGCTCACATCTCGCTAGGGTGATTACCCGCTCTGCGAAGCGTCAGCAATGCTGCATGCCCCTGCAAGGCATCAGCCAATATTGCTCGAAGACGCACTTGGCATTGTATGCGTACCTTCTCTGGAAGACAGTTCTCCAGGGCTTCGTAGTCGTATCCGGCCGCCAAGCCATTGATTGCGTCCCTCATCTCCTCGATGGCAGTCGGGGGGTCGGCATCCTCAAGCCCGTCTCTGCTCTGCTTGACTTCATTGGCGGTAGGAGTGACAAATGCCTTTAGCTCCTCCAACGTCAGTGGTGCATTTTCATCTGCAAGGAAAATAAGTAGTCGTGGTCGACTCTTTCAACATATTGCAAAAATGACCACCTCCACTCATCGTATTTGTCAATAGTTTTTGTGTGAAGGCGTGGGCATTTGAGATTAATCTGCGCTCGCTCATAAC
Source organism: Paulinella micropora (assembly GCA_019918135.1). Taxonomy (NCBI): domain Eukaryota; phylum Cercozoa; class Imbricatea; order Euglyphida; family Paulinellidae; genus Paulinella; species Paulinella micropora. The sequence goes on along the minus strand of WBZZ01002433.1, from coordinate 356,119 downwards.
CTGCTGTGGACATGAAATAATTCCCAGTTTTCCAACTTCAATAGTTTTTCTCCTGGATCCAATTTGGTTGAATGCAAAATCAGCTTTAATGACAGTGAATTGACAGAACGGAATCACGTTCATGATCATATGCTAATCATATGGTAATCATGTGATATAATCACGAGATAGATCTTCTAGAAATAATAATATGACTGTCAAAAATCACAGTAATACAGTTAGTCGCATGTGCAAAAGACGAAGCTGGTCGTCAGCTCAGTAAATAATGGCAATACAGAGGAAATGATCTGTGATATATGGAACTTATAACTAGGCCGGTCCGGAAGGATTAACTGGTACTTCACCACAATGTTAACCTGCAATCAATTTCCATAACGGTTGAGGAATAGGATAGAATATTGTGCAATGGTGTCCTACACATTCTTATTATTCTTATTATTCTTATTATTCTTATTATTCTTATTATTCTTATTATTCTTATTATTCTTATTATTCTTATTATTCTTATTATTCTTATTATTATTCTTATTATTCTTATTATTATTATTATTATTATTATCGACACCGTGATAGCCCAGTGGTCAAGTTCTACCATCTGGGCCCTGTCGCCAGTTCGATTCCCGTCGGTGCCACCAGTATTTTCATTGAACATACCGATCCGTCTGGACCAGTATTTTCATTGAACATACCGGCCCGTCTGGAAGTGTTGGAACTGCCCTTGCGGGGGTGTCATTAGAGCTTATCGTCAATTCTTCGTACTCCCCTCACGGGAGAGACGATGGAGGCGCATGTGCAGAAATGCATCAGCCATTGACAGAGAAGCACTATTATTATTATTATTATTATTCTTATTATTATTATTATGGACACCGTGATAGCCCAGTGGTCAAGTTCTACCATCTGGGCCCTGTCGCCAGTTCGATTCCCGTCGGTGCCACCAGTATTTTCATTGAACATACCGGTCTATTTCTGGACCAGTATTTTCATTGAACATACCGGCCCGTCTGGAAGTGTTGGAACTGCCCTTGCGGGGGTGTCATTAGAGCCTATCGTCAATTCTTCGTACTCCCCTCACGGGTGAGACGATGGAGGCGCATGTGCAGAAATGCATCAGCCATTGACAGAGAAGCACTATTATTATTATTATTATTATTATTATTATTATTATTCTGGAGGGGTGCACAAGATGGCACTCCATGGGAAGAGGAGGTGGTTGGGCCTCTCCCCACGAAGGTGACCGCTTGGGGAGGGCGGTCACCGGGATATGCGCAACTCTCAACTGGGCATTTACTCGGTAGGGGTTCGGCCAGGCAGGTTGTGGGGCTGTCTGTTGGATTGTTGGTTGGCTCGTTTTTCTTGGCTGTTGGTTTGGGTCTGGTTTCCTGGTTAGCCCATTTTCGCCGAATTTCCTGCCGAGTAAATGCCTGGGGGCTTCCAGTTCCGGTTTGGTGATCTTGTTGAGGTGAGCATTCGGAGGAAACAGTACCGAGATGGGTTGAAGATAGGATTCACATTGAGCCGAGATGGGGCCGAGTTGACCTGTTCCAACTCGGCTCCATTTCGGCTTCATGTTAATCCTATCTTCATCCTATCTGGGTTTTGTCTCCTCCCTATCTTCGCTTCTTCGGGGTTGCCTAACTGGAATACATGATGAGCGCACGTTGGAGAGGGGCTTCAGTCGGTCCCAATGCCTTGCCAGTGCCTTGCTGCGTTGCCGTGCCTTGCCCCATGCATTCACAACCTCCACCGTTGCATTTCTAACTGAGCAGCTTCGGCTGGGATTACTATACTCGTCTGTAAGACCCTATAGGTACCGCTAGGTTCGCGCCTTCTATACCCACGTGGGGGAAGGAGTTTCAGCGGCACGCCGTCCGATCTGGCTCCACTCGGGGACACCCGTACCTCATGATGTGTATTGTTAGGAGCAGCTGAAAGTCCATAAGGCATGAGAGTAGAGGCGTTGGCGATGCGATGGAGAGTGTGTGTAGTGCGTGAGGCAGGTTCTGGCGACGCTGGGGGTGCTGGCGGGCGCCGAAGGGCACGAAGCGACGCGGCAGCGTCCAGTGACACCGGCGGAAATGCGTGTAGTGTGTGTTGCAGATACCGCCGATGCTGTTTGCATGGACGGGCGCTTTCCTCGGCGTAAAGAGGCGCGGCGGTGATGGCCAGCGACATTGGCCGTCTACTACTCTCAATGGATTACAAATACGCGAAGCACGGAGCTACCACTGTGGCCCTTATGGGACAAGGTAGAATCGCCGAAGACCTGGACAATCCCCGTGGGAATGCCTCTTCGACGGGCTCTGGCCCGATGTCCCAGGATGGGAGGATGAGGGCTCGCGTATATGACGGAATTCCTGAACCACGTGGAGAGGCTATCTTAGCTGCGCCTCATCCTTCCTCCCCAAACCTGGCACACGGGTCGGCGCTTCAACATAAGGCGAGCGGCGCTATATGGCAGATGGCACCGCCGCCTCGACGGTACCGGCGGGTAGATCGGTACGACAAGGACGGGCGTAATCTGATTGTCTGGGGGCTCTCAGAACGCGCCAATCTACAGGAGATCGCCTCCAAAATGAGCGGTCTTGGTCTGGTGGTCCCGGTAATGGAGTGGCAAGGCCAGCGAATGTTTCGTCACCTGGAGCTGGTCTACGAGGACGATGACAGCAGGCAGACGGCGTTGCAGCAACTCAAACATCTCAAATTCTTCGGCAGAGGGGTCAATGTGGCCCTTGGGCGCAGGTTCAGGGACAGGGAACGTGTCCGAAGGCTTATTCGCATCCATCTGCGTGGGGAAGCGGCGGTACGGAAGGAGGAAGCTGCGACGGGATATCGCGTCTTGCCTCTGCATGAAGAATGTGTCGATGATGTGCAGGTGGTGTCTTCGGAATTGGCTGCCGATGCACCTAAGTGTGTGTCTGAGTGTGCTGATGTGCATGTGGTGCCCCTGCATTCGGCGGCCAGTGCAGTGGGGGACCAACCTGCGCAAGCACCTGCAGAGGGGGGCAGCACGAGGGCGGAAGCCAAGCGCGGCCGTCGGGTCCGGAAACGAGCCAAGAAGCACCGCTCCAAGCAGTTCGATACCGGCTTCAAGCTACTCGTCGCGAGTCACAACTGGCAGGGTAAAACGGGATACGACAACGTAGGCACGGCGGAATGGGCATCATTCTACAAGCACGAGGGCTGGCTAGTCATCGGGGCTCAGGAGCACCGCATGGGCAAGAAGCAACTTTCCAAATGCAGCCTGGATGGATTCCGGATTTTTGGAAAACCTGCGGAGGTCAGCGAGAAAAATCGCTGCAAGGGTGGGGTTCTATTCGCGGTGGCTAACTTCCTTGGTCCGTATTGCAACCTGGTGTCAGCCCCCGTCGACCACCGGCAGCAAGTGTGGCTGCGTATCGCCTCGGGTGTTACCGGCGCTCAGGATATCTATGTGGGCAACGGCTACTTTCCCCAGGAAACGCAGGAAGAAGAGTCGTCAGAGGCGTATGCGGCCTGGCAGGCAGCTATAGCTTTTTTTGGAGCCAAAGGTCTTGTGGTCACGGTGGCGGATGCCAACGCGAAGCTCGGGCCGGCATGCAGCCGAAAAGAGGAGGGCATCGTCGGTCAGCACGGGGAGGTCGATCATAAGGGAGCACCGGTACGTTCGGAGAACGGCAAGAGACTCGCGGCTGTTCTCGTCGCTACGGGCCTGCGAAATCTGAGCGGCTTCTCGTGCCCAGTGGAAGGGTCCTACTGGTGGTCCCGGCGTGAGCAGCGCGGCATGGGCACAGGCAAGCACCTCCTCGATTACATCTGCGCGTCGCCTGGCTTGGCATCTGGAGCAAAGTTCGGAGTATGCGAAGATGATCTTGATACGGACCACAAGGCAGTATGGGCCGAACTGACGTGGAGCGGCCAGCGCCGGCCAAAGCGGGCTGCGAAACCTTACAGGTCCTTTCGTGTTGATAAGCTTATTGGTGCTGGTGTCTCGGGTAATGATCACGCTGCGAAGCAAGCGCTGGATTATCTACGCGACAAGTTCGATTACATTGCCTACAGAAGCTTGGAGTGCATCAGCTGCCTGAGCTTGACCTATCGGGTGGTGCCGACAGCCAACGGGTGGTAGATGACGTCACCGAGCGAGTGGCGCAGTCCTTCCGAATGGCGGCGCACCGGGTCCTTGGCTCCAGATGTATACGACCCCGTTTCACCAACAATTGGTTCGACGGGGAGCTAAAGGAGCTCATTCAGCAGCGCCGGGAGGCCTACGCAGCATACAGGAGGGATGAATCGAATGCGGAAGCCCGTCTGAATTGGCTACGGCTCCGCAAGCAAATTCGGAAGGCAACTCGGGCCAAGAAGTCCGCCTCCTTCAAGCAAGTGCAGGAAGAAGCGGTCAAATGTCAACGCGAGCAATCCTCAAAGCGCTTTTGGCTACTCGCGAAGCGGCTTGGCGGGGCACGCAGAACGAAGGTCTCCGCGCCGGTGCAAAGGGAGGATGGCTCACTGGCGTGTACGCTGCCGGAAAAGGTCGCTCGGTGGGAGGAATTTCGGAAAAATTCGGTGAAGCCACGGGAAAATCCGGCAAGTGCGGCTGTTGTGGTGGAGTGCTGTGCAGAAGCAGGCTCGCTGGAGTGGGAGGAAGCCGAAGCTAAGCGGCAGTTCCACTGGAACGATCGCTTCAGAGATGAGGTGGCCCGGGCTATGAAGGAGCACGAAGTAGGTCAAGACGCTTGCGAAGAGCTGGACAAGCCGTTCACGCAAGAGGAGGTCCTTGCAAGGCAACGTGCCCTGAATAACCACAAAGCTTGTGGCGAGGACAAAGTGAAGAACGAGATGCTCAAGTATGGCGGCGCCTACATCAATGGCTACTTAACGCAGTACTTCAACTGGATTCGAGAAGCCGAGAGGACTCCAAAAGCTTGGGGCAAGGGAATCATCGTCAATATCCCCAAGGGTGGGGATCCTACGGATCCTGACAACTGGAGGGATATCTCGATTATTAGTTGCCTTGGTAAGCTGTATCTGTCCTTATTAGCTACTCGTCTAACGCTCTTCGTGGATGGCCCGGATAAGCTACGTCCAGAGCAGGGAGGCTTCCGCCCGGGGCGTCGCACTACGGATCAGGTCTTTACCCTTTGGCAGAGGTTGAAGGGGCGTCAGCAGCAGAAGCGGGAGTCGTATGTCCTGTTCGTCGATCTACGCAAGGCTTTCCCGTCTGTTTGGAGAGATGGCCTATTTGAGAGGCTCTGGAAGCTGGGTGTAAGGGGCAAGTTCTGGCGCACGCTACGCAGGTGCTACGAGCAGACTTCGTCGCAAGTGCTAGTTGATGGAGCACTCACCCCCGAAGTACTGGAGGGTGTAGGCGTCCAACAGGGGTCCCCTCTCTCTCCCACACTCTTCAACGTCTTTATGGATGAGCTGTGTGATCGGCTGGCGAGTGCCCTCAAGATCACGGATGTGAAGCGGCTGAACGACATCAAGGCACTTCTATACGCGGACGACGTGGCCCTCATCGCTCACAGTCGCACCGAGCTCCAGAAGATGGTCAATGTTGTGGCCAAGTTCGCGGAAGATTACCGGCTGGAAGTCAACTTGAAGCCCGGCATGACGGAAATCATGCCAGTTTACACGTCGAGCAAGGCGAAACGACCAAGAATCAGGGAGCGAGGTGAGCCCGTGGTGTGGTTTCGCGGCCAGAAGCTTTGTGTCACCAGTCAGTACAAGTACCTGGGAGTGGTTATCACCGACGACCTGAAGTGGAATGAGCAGGCCCTGCGGGCTACGCGTGTCACTGAAGTCGCCACCGCAGGTTGGTACTCTTTGTGGTGTGCAGATGAGATACAAGCTAGGTATCGTCTCATGTGTTGGAATCAACTTGTGGGGGCCAAGCTGAAGTACGCCTTCGATGTCTGGCGTGCCCCCGTATCGCAGCTCACCAAGCTGGAGGCAGCAATGCTGCGCCCCATGAGGATGATTCTCGGCATCAGCCCTAAGACAAGCAAGTGGATTACACTCTTTCTGGCGCGCTCTTTCAGTGCGGAGCGTTTGCGGCGGGCGGCGCAACTGAAGTTCTATGGACGGCTGCGTGTTCTACCGGAGGAGCGATTTCCTGTCATCGCATCTCAAGTCAAATCCGACTGGACTGCGGAGGCCGAAGGCGCTATCAGGGTTCAATGGATCTACAACAAGGGCTTCAGGAGCTCCTAAATAGCTCAGAGAAGGACCTCGAGGGTTGGAGTTCGACTGTGGACAAGTGGGCCCTTCAGCAGGACGTCAAGATGGTGCAGCAACTGATGTGGGACAAGCGAGAGGCAGGCAGCGATCTTACTGATGGCCTGCGAGTCATCCTAAGACAAGTCTTTGGAACTAAGGAGTTCCCAAGATGGGTAGCCCTTGATGATGCGCATTATAATCTGCTTCGGAGAAGGTTGCTCAGCTGCAACAACCGCCTTCGGTTGTACCGCAGCAAGTTGGTCAGTGGCATGTCCCCTCGCTGCTTCTGTTGTCATGATGATGTCAATGAGTCCCTTGCGCACTTCTTATGGGATTGCCCCATGCATGAGGCGAGACGTAAGCAGCTGTTGCTGAGTATGCAGAGGCTCGGTGGCATGGCTGTGGGGGCTGCTGAGGGGGATGGAGGGAGTGAGGAGGGTGGTGAGGTCGTAGGCGGTGAGGTTGTGGTGGAGGATGTGTTGCTTGGGCGGGAGCGGGAGGGCTCTGTGCGGCAGGGTTGGGATGATATGTCGCCTGTGGATCAATCACGATTGTTTTGTAAGTTTTTTCAGGGGAAGTCGCGCTTCCGCAGTAACTTTAGGCTTGCTGCGTTGTTAGGGGTTACAGCGTTGCGTCCCCCTCCAAAGTTGGATGTGTTGTTTGGATCATATGTGTCTGAGTGTTGGTCTGCTAGGAATGGTAAAAGGGAGGAGCTTGGGGTGGAGGATGGGGGCGAGGAGGTGATTGACCTCACTGAGGTTCCATCAGCTTCTGTCTCACCCTCTCCCCCAAGTGACGTTGATGTTGCGCGGCGCGGCCGTCCGCGCAGTGTGGACGTCCTGGCTAGAGAGAGGGGTTCGGGAGCGCAGCGTAGTGTCTCCGAGTTCTTCTCTTCAGCTAACACCCTCGCACCTAGCTCTTCATGCACTTCACAGCCCCCATCTGCCCCTGCTGTTGCTGTTGCTGCTATGTCTGTTTGGTGTTCTGACAATGCGTTGGGATCGGCTGACCCCGGTGACCCAATGGAGGCACATGTCCAGGATCTGGATCTGATGCTATAGTCTGAGGAAGCCTATTATTATTATTATTATTATTATTCTTATTATGGACACCGTGATAGCCCAGTGGTCAAGTTCTACCATCTGAGCCCTGTCGCCAGTTCGATTCCCGTCGGTGCCACCAGTATTTTCATTGAACATACCGGTCTATTTCTGGACCAGTATTTTCATTGAACATACCGGCCCGTCTGGAAGTGTTGGAACTGCCCTTGCGGGGGTGTCATTAGAGCTTATCGTCAATTCTTCGTACTCCCCTCACGGGTGAGACGATGGAGGCGCATGTGCAGAAATGCATCAGCCATTGACAGAGAGCACTATTATTATTATTATTATTATTATTATTATTATTATTATTATTATTATTATTATTAGGGAGTACATAGGCCATCGGTCCTTTCCATGGGCTGATTGGTATAAAGCTCCTAGAGTAATGTTCTATGCCGTCACTTCCTTTATTCCACCGATTGGTGTGGAGACTTTCCTTATGGAATGGAGGACTGGATGCACATGGCCTTTTGGCTCAGCAATTGGCGGAGATACACTATCACTATTATTATTATTATTATTATTATTATTATTATTATTATTATTATTAATTATTATTATTATTATCTCTGGCTGGGGTCGCCAGTTCGATTCCCGTCGGTGCCACCAGTATTTTCATTGAACATACCGGCCCGTCTGGAAGTGTTGGAACTGCCCTTGCGGGGGTGTCATTAGAGCCTATCGTCAATTCTTCGTACTCCCCTCACGGGTGAGACGATGGAGGCGCATGTGCAGATTTGCATCAGCCATTGACAGAGAAGCACTATTATTATTATTAGTATTATTATTCTGGAGGGGTGCACAAGATGGCACACCATGGGAAGAGGAGGTGGTTGGGCCTCTCCCCACGAAGGTGACCGCTTGGGGAGGGCGGTCACCGGGATATGCGCAACTCTCAACTGGGCATTTACTCGGTAGGGGTTCGGCCAGGCAGGTTGTGGGGCTGTCTGTTGGATTGTTGGTTGGCTCGTTTTTCTTGGCTGTTGGTTTGGGTCTGGTTTCCTGGTTAGCCCATTTTCGCCGAATTTCCTGCCGAGTAAATGCCTGGGGGCTTCCAGTTCCGGTTTGGTGATCTTGTTGAGGTGAGCATTCGGAGGAAACAGTACCGAGATGGGTTGAAGATAGGATTCACATTGAGCCGAGATGGGGCCGAGTTGACCTGTTCCAACTCGGCTCCATTTCGGCTTCATGTTAATCCTATCTTCATCCTATCTGGGTTTTGTCTCCTCCCTATCTTCGCTTCTTCGGGGTTGCCTAACTGGAATACATGATGAGCGCACGTTGGAGAGGGGCTTCAGTCGGTCCCAATGCCTTGCCAGTGCCTTGCTGCGTTGCCGTGCCTTGCCCCATGCATTCACAACCTCCACCGTTGCATTTCTAACTGAGCAGCTTCGGCTGGGATTACTATACTCGTCTGTAAGACCCTATAGGTACCGCTAGGTTCGCGCCTTCTATACCCACGTGGGGGAAGGAGTTTCAGCGGCACGCCGTCCGATCTGGCTCCACTCGGGGACACCCGTACCTCATGATGTGTATTGTTAGGAGCAGCTGAAAGTCCATAAGGCATGAGAGTAGAGGCGTTGGCGATGCGATGGAGAGTGTGTGTAGTGCGTGAGGCAGGTTCTGGCGACGCTGGGGGTGCTGGCGGGCGCCGAAGGGCACGAAGCGACGCGGCAGCGTCCAGTGACACCGGCGGAAATGCGTGTAGTGTGTGTTGCAGATACCGCCGATGCTATTTGCATGGACGGGCGCTTTCCTCGGCGTAAAGAGGCGCGGCGGTGATGGCCAGCGACATTGGCCGTCTACTACTCTCAATGGATTACAAATACGCGAAGCACGGAGCTACCACTGTGGCCCTTATGGGACAAGGTAGAATCGCCGAAGACCTGGACAATCCCCGTGGGAATGCCTCTTCGACGGGCTCTGGCCCGATGTCCCAGGATGGGAGGATGAGGGCTCGCGTATATGACGGAATTCCTGAACCACGTGGAGAGGCTATCTTAGCTGCGCCTCATCCTTCCTCCCCAAACCTGGCACACGGGTCGGCGCTTCAACATAAGGCGAGCGGCGCTATATGGCAGATGGCACCGCCGCCTCGACGGTACCGGCGGGTAGATCGGTACGACAAGGACGGGCGTAATCTGATTGTCTGGGGGCTCTCAGAACGCGCCAATCTACAGGAGATCGCCTCCAAAATGAGCGGTCTTGGTCTGGTGGTCCCGGTAATGGAGTGGCAAGGCCAGCGAATGTTTCGTCACCTGGAGCTGGTCTACGAGGACGATGACAGCAGGCAGACGGCGTTGCAGCAACTCAAACATCTCAAATTCTTCGGCAGAGGGGTCAATGTGGCCCTTGGGCGCAGGTTCAGGGACAGGGAACGTGTCCGAAGGCTTATTCGCATCCATCTGCGTGGGGAAGCGGCGGTACGGAAGGAGGAAGCTGCGACGGGATATCGCGTCTTGCCTCTGCATGAAGAATGTGTCGATGATGTGCAGGTGGTGTCTTCGGAATTGGCTGCCGATGCACCTAAGTGTGTGTCTGAGTGTGCTGATGTGCATGTGGTGCCCCTGCATTCGGCGGCCAGTGCAGTGGGGGACCAACCTGCGCAAGCACCTGCAGAGGGGGGCAGCACGAGGGCGGAAGCCAAGCGCGGCCGTCGGGTCCGGAAACGAGCCAAGAAGCACCGCTCCAAGCAGTTCGATACCGGCTTCAAGCTACTCGTCGCGAGTCACAACTGGCAGGGTAAAACGGGATACGACAACGTAGGCACGGCGGAATGGGCATCATTCTACAAGCACGAGGGCTGGCTAGTCATCGGTGCTCAGGAGCACCGCATGGGCAAGAAGCAACTTTCCAAATGCAGCCTGGATGGATTCCGGATTTTTGGAAAACCTGCGGAGGTCAGCGAGAAAAATCGCTGCAAGGGTGGGGTTCTATTCGCGGTGGCTAACTTCCTTGGTCCGTATTGCAACCTGGTGTCAGCCCCCGTCGACCACCGGCAGCAAGTGTGGCTGCGTATCGCCTCGGGTGTTACCGGCGCTCAGGATATCTATGTGGGCAACGGCTACTTTCCCCAGGAAACGCAGGAAGAAGAGTCGTCAGAGGCGTATGCGGCCTGGCAGGCAGCTATAGCTTTTTTTGGAGCCAAAGGTCTTGTGGTCACGGTGGCGGATGCCAACGCGAAGCTCGGGCCGGCATGCAGCCGAAAAGAGGAGGGCATCGTCGGTCAGCACGGGGAGGTCGATCATAAGGGAGCACCGGTACGTTCGGAGAACGGCAAGAGACTCGCGGCTGTTCTCGTCGCTACGGGCCTGCGAAATCTGAGCGGCTTCTCGTGCCCAGTGGAAGGGTCCTACTGGTGGTCCCGGCGTGAGCAGCGCGGCATGGGCACAGGCAAGCACCTCCTCGATTACATCTGCGCGTCGCCTGGCTTGGCATCTGGAGCAAAGTTCGGAGTATGCGAAGATGATCTTGATACGGACCACAAGGCAGTATGGGCCGAACTGACGTGGAGCGGCCAGCGCCGGCCAAAGCGGGCTGCGAAACCTTACAGGTCCTTTCGTGTTGATAAGCTTATTGGTGCTGGTGTCTCGGGTAATGATCACGCTGCGAAGCAAGCGCTGGATTATCTACGCGACAAGTTCGATTACATTGCCTACAGAAGCTTGGAGTGCATCAGCTGCCTGAGCTTGACCTATCGGGTGGTGCCGACAGCCAACGGGTGGTAGATGACGTCACCGAGCGAGTGGCGCAGTCCTTCCGAATGGCGGCGCACCGGGTCCTTGGCTCCAGATGTATACGACCCCGTTTCACCAACAATTGGTTCGACGGGGAGCTAAAGGAGCTCATTCAGCAGCGCCGGGAGGCCTACGCAGCATACAGGAGGGATGAATCGAATGCGGAAGCCCGTCTGAATTGGCTACGGCTCCGCAAGCAAATTCGGAAGGCAACTCGGGCCAAGAAGTCCGCCTCCTTCAAGCAAGTGCAGGAAGAAGCGGTCAAATGTCAACGCGAGCAATCCTCAAAGCGCTTTTGGCTACTCGCGAAGCGGCTTGGCGGGGCACGCAGAACGAAGGTCTCCGCGCCGGTGCAAAGGGAGGATGGCTCACTGGCGTGTACGCTGCCGGAAAAGGTCGCTCGGTGGGAGGAATTTCGGAAAAATTCGGTGAAGCCACGGGAAAATCCGGCAAGTGCGGCTGTTGTGGTGGAGTGCTGTGCAGAAGCAGGCTCGCTGGAGTGGGAGGAAGCCGAAGCTAAGCGGCAGTTCCACTGGAACGATCGCTTCAGAGATGAGGTGGCCCGGGCTATGAAGGAGCACGAAGTAGGTCAAGACGCTTGCGAAGAGCTGGACAAGCCGTTCACGCAAGAGGAGGTCCTTGCAAGGCAACGTGCCCTGAATAACCACAAAGCTTGTGGCGAGGACAAAGTGAAGAACGAGATGCTCAAGTGTGGCGGCGCCTACATCAATGGCTACTTAACGCAGTACTTCAACTGGATTCGAGAAGCCGAGAGGACTCCAAAAGCTTGGGGCAAGGGAATCATCGTCAATATCCCAAGGGTGGGGATCCTACGGATCCTGACAACTGGAGGGATATCTCGATTAGTAGTTGCCTTGGTAAGCTGTATCTGTCCTTATTAGCTACTCGTCTAACGCTCTTCGTGGATGGCCCGGATAAGCTACGTCCAGAGCAGGGAGGCTTCCGCCCGGGGCGTCGCACTACGGATCAGGTCTTTACCCTTTGGCAGAGGTTGAAGGGGCGTCAGCAGCAGAAGCGGGAGTCGTATGTCCTGTTCGTCGATCTACGCAAGGCTTTCCCGTCTGTTTGGAGAGATGGCCTATTTGAGAGGCTCTGGAAGCTGGGTGTAAGGGGCAAGTTCTGGCGCACGCTACGCAGGTGCTACGAGCAGACTTCGTCGCAAGTGCTAGTTGATGGAGCACTCACCCCCGAAGTACTGGAGGGTGTAGGCGTCCAACAGGGGTCCCCTCTCTCTCCCACACTCTTCAACGTCTTTATGGATGAGCTGTGTGATCGGCTGGCGAGTGCCCTCAAGATCACGGATGTGAAGCGGCTGAACGACATCAAGGCACTTCTATACGCGGACGACGTGGCCCTCATCGCTCACAGTCGCACCGAGCTCCAGAAGATGGTCAATGTTGTGGCCAAGTTCGCGGAAGATTACCGGCTGGAAGTCAACTTGAAGCCCGGCAAGACGGAAATCATGCCCATTTACACGTCGAGCAAGGCGAAACGACCAAGTATCAGGGAGCGAGGTGAGCCCGTGGTGTGGTTTCGCGGCCAGAAGCTTTGTGTCACCAGTCAGTACAAGTACCTGGGAGTGGTTATCACCGACGACCTGAAGTGGAAGGAGCAGGCCCTGCGGGCTACGCGTGTCACTGAAGTCGCCACCGCAGGTTGGTACTCTTTGTGGTGTGCATGTGAGATACAAGCTAGGTATCGTCTCATGTGCTGGAATCAACTTGTGGGGGCCAAGCTGAAGTACGCCTTCGATGTCTGGCGTGCCCCCGTATCGCAGCTCACCAAGCTGCCTCCAGCAATGCTGCGCCCCATGAGGATGATTCTCGGCATCAGCCCTAAGACAAGCAAGTGGATTACACTCTTTCTGGCGCGCTCTTTCAGTGCGGAGCGTTTGCGGCGGGCGGCGCAACTGAAGTTCTATGGACGGCTGCGTGTTCTACCGGAGAAGCGATTTCCTGTCATCGCATCTCAAGTCAAATCCGACTGGACTGCGGAGGCCGAAGGCGCTATCAGGGACTCAATGGATCTACAACAAGGGCTTCAGGAGCTCCTAAATAGCTCAGAGAAGGACCTCGAGGGTTGGAGTTCGACTGTGGACAAGTGGGCCCTTCAGCAGGACGTCAAGATGGTGCAGCAACTGATGTGGGACAAGCGAGAGGCAGGCAGCGATCTTACTGATGGCCTGCGAGTCATCCTAAGACAAGTCTTTGGAACTAAGGAGTTCCCAAGATGGGTAGCCCTTGATGATGCGCATTATAATCTACTACGGAGAAGGTTGCTCAGCTGCAACAACCGCCTTCGGTTGTACCGCAGCAAATTGGTCAGATATAATATAATATAATATAATATAATATAATATAATATAATATAATATATTAATATAACATAATATAATATAATATAATATAATATAATATAATATAATATAATATAATATAATATAATATAATATAATATAATATAATATAATATAATATAATATAATATAATATATATAATATAATATAATATAATATAATATAATATAATATAATATAATATAATATAATATAATATAATATAATATAATATAATATAATATAATATAATATAATATAATATAATATAATATAATATAATAAAATATAATAAAATATAATAAAATATAATAAAATATAATAAAATATAATATAATATAATATAATATAATATAATATAATATAATATAATATACTATACTATACTATACTATACTATACTATACTATATTACATTTTATTATACTAGCCTGTACTATAATATAGTACAGTATAGTATAGTATAGTATAGTATAGTATAGTATAGTATAGTATAGTATAGTATAATATAGTATAGTATAGTATAGTATAGTATAGTATAGCATAGTATAGCATAGTATAGTATAGTATAGTATATTATAGTATATATAGTATAGTATAGTATACTATAGTATAGTATAGTATACTATATATAGTATACTATAGTATAGTATATTATAATATAATATAGTATAGTATAGTATAGTATAGTATAGTATAGTATAGTATAGTATAGTATAGTATAGTATAGTATAGTATAGTATAGTATAGTATATTTTATTACTATACTATACTATACTATACTATACTATACTATACTATACTATACTATACTATACTATATATGTATATATATATATGTATATATATATGTATATACTATACTATACTATACTATACTATACTATACTATACTATACTATACTATACTTTTCTATACCATACTATACTATACTATACTATACTATACTATACTATACTATACTGTACTATACTATACTATAATATACTATGTTATACTGTACTATATACTATAATATACTATTCTTTAGGATACGATACTATACTATACTATACTATACTATACTATACTATACTGTTATATTTATTATACTTTCCTGTACTATAATAAAATATGCTATACTCTACTATACTCTACTATACTATACTATACTATACTATAATATAATATACCATACTACTATACTACTATACTATACTATACTATACTATACTATACTATACTATACTATACTATACTATACTATACTATACTATATTATACTATAGTATACTATACTATACTATGCTATACTATAATATAATATAATATATTTTAATATACTATATATAGTATACTATACTATACTATACTATACTATACTATACTGTACTATACTGTACTATACTATACTACACTATACTATACTATACTATACTATACTATACTATACTATACTACACTATACTATACTAGACTATACTATACTATACTATACTATACTATACTATACTATACTACACTATACTATATTATATTATACTACGCTATATTATATTATACTATACTATACTATACTATACTATACTATACTATACTATATTAAATTATGCTTTGTTACACTATACTATACTATACTATACTATACTATACTATACTATACTATACTATACTATACTATACTATACTATACTATACTATACTATACTATTCACTATACTATAGTTATACTATACTATTCACTATACTATAGTATATTATATTATATTATACTATACTATACTATACTATACTATACTATACTATACTATACTATGCTATACTATAATAGACTAGACTATACTAGACTATACTATGCTATGCTATACTATGCTATGCTATATATGCTAGACTATAAATATGCTATACTATACTATACTATACTATACTATACTATACTTTATTATATTATACTACACTACACTACACTACACTATACTGTACTATACTATACTATACTATACTATACTATACTATACTATACTACACTATACTATACTATACTATACTATATTATACTATATTATACTATACTATACTATACTATACTATACTATATTATATTATACTATACTACACTACACTACACTACACTATCCTGCACTAATATTACTATACTATACCATACTATACTATACTATACTATACTATACTATACTATACTATACTATACTATACTATACTATACTATACTATACTATCCTATCCTATACTATACTATACTATACTACTTTACTATACTATAGCTATGCTATGCTCTACAATGCTATACTACATATGCTATACTATACTACACTATACTATACTATACTATACTATACTAAACTATACTAAAATATACTATACTATACTATACTATACTATACTATACTATACTATACTATACTATACTATACTATACTATACTATACTATACTATACTTTACTGGGGGGGGGGGGGGGTATTTTGAAATATTCGAATGTCAGTAAGGGTTATCAGCCCTCACCCGTCCCCGCGTGTGGGCTCCAAACCTACGCATAACCCCAAGGCGAGAGGAGGCGAATCCGAAGACCGACCCATCGCACAAGGGAATGACACTTGGTTGAGCACGACAGGCCGCACACATGTTGACGACCTTCTGCATGGTGTTTCCATGTCAGTCGAGGCATGGTATTTACAGAGATACAGCGTTTAGGTGGTCTGGTTTCGAATGTTCCGTCTTTAT
>WBZZ01002433.1:332500-337500 GCA_019918135.1 Paulinella micropora | reverse complement strand
GCAATAGTGAGGCAATAGTGAGGCAACAGTGAGACAAAATATAAGTGTGAAACGGTGTCGAAATGTTCACATTAACCATAGGGCGCTGTAAATCGGGACTAAGATTTCCAGGCGCGGTAAATCTGGCCGCGGTAAATCGGGCCAGCACACCATGCCAATAGTTGGAGCCGGGTGATCGTGGAGCAGGGGAAAAGAGAGTAGCACGGATCAGAGTCAATGCTTTTGGCTGGACACTTAAAAAGGGGTCTGTTACTAATCTCGATAGCATAATTTACTCTATGCCATGGACTTCGTGTCTTGGGTGCGGCAACAGGATCCGTCTCGATTGAAGTACTTGGGTGAGTCCCATTTCGAAAATTGGGGTAATTTGTATGTCCATTTGTTTGCACAGAGGTCGCATGCATGTTTGTTTTGCAGATTGTAGTCGTTGGCTGTATTGCCGGCGGGGCCCCGCGGGGGGAAAGAGTGACTAGGTCTAGGCAGATGTCAGAGGCAGCTAGGACGCCCTTTAGAGTTACATACATGACTAGCCTAACACATCCGAGAGGGGGGGTATAGTTATCTATCAGGGATGGTTCAAATGATGCAATAGATTATTTTGAGTCGCTTGTTGATGCATGTCACAATGGCTATTTGCGGGAGGGTGATATTCAAGTTCTCGTGGTGGATAATGCCAAAATTCACGGGGCAGCAGAGGTAGCTGATTTGCAAGACATGTTTGCTGTTGTGGGAGTGACATATGTACGTGTGCCTGCCTATTCTCCGGAACTCATGCCCCCTGAGTTAGTTTTTCAGAATGTGAAGCGCTATATGCGACGTGCGAACAGAGGTTTTGGCACGGCCCGGCTTTCAGGAGGAGATTTTGAAGGGATTTGCGCGTGGAAATTGCCGCTTAGAGTTTGTAGCTCGTCAGTACATGATGTGTATTCCCCAGTGACTTGATTTTACTACAATCAAGAATAGATGATGTAAATCCAAGTCGATATATATTAATATTGTATGGAAGGCAAACTTTCAAGTTTACTGACTTATTAAATATGTATACCGGATCTGTATAAATTGATTTCTATCATTGTTAATATATATACAGGAGTAAAAAACTTAACGCATATATATTTTTAAAAAAACATATGAAAAAAGTTAAATATATTAAAAAAAGTTAAGTGTATAAAAAAAGTTGAAAGTATTAATATAAAAAAATTTCAACGTACTATGATATTGCTGTTGACATTCAAGACAACAAAAAAAATTGATTTTTCTGTTTTGGTTGGAATTTCAGTTTTGGTTGGAATTTTGATTTTGGGTGAAAATTTGAATTTTTCAAATTAACTGCTATATTCGTCCGCAAAATATCGTAAATTTTCGCGAAATGTTACCGTTAAATTTGAAAATTTGAATTTTTGTCACAAAAAAGAAAAACTGTCACAAAAATGAAAATCTGACACAAAAATGAAAAACTAATTTTTGTTGTTGTCTTGAATGTCAACAGCAATAAAAAAGTTAAATGTATTAATATAAAAAAAGTTATGTATATTAAAAAGTTTAACTTTTTTATAAGATATTCATAGAACTTTTTTATAAGATAGAACTTTTTTATAAGATAGAACTTTTTATAAAAAAGAAAAATTTTCATAGAGTTTGTGTGTTAACTTGAATGTCGCCAGTTATATTAATACTTGGCAGTTTACATCATAAGTTTCCATTTTTAGTTCCGTTACTTCATTTTTCCATTTATTTATTATATCAACTGTCATATAATAACTTGTATATAGTTGTTACGTTTTCAACTGCCGTTAACAGATCAATTTATTTCCCTTTACCTGTTAACTTTTTAGAAAATGTCGACTATTGCAATTTTTTCCCCATATCCCAAACTTTATTTCCTTAGACCGTGCCCGCTTTTTTCGGTCCACAGTCATAATTATTGATAGGTAAAATAGGCAACACACAAGGTAAAGTGGCATTTAACTTCATTTTTTCCCAGACTGAATTGAACAACTCCAACCGCTACACAACACACTTGAAATATTCTCGTTAGTTCTCAGAATTTGCAATTTGTTTCGAAAGTGACAAGTAGTCTGTCAAGGGAGTGTACTACTAAATAAACTGGATTAACCATCCCAGCATCTTTTGGTACCTACCCTGTTCTCGGAAGTATTTTGAGATCAAATGACAGCCGTGTGTGTATTCATTTGAATGCCTGTTCTGTTGGTAATTTCCTCACAGGACGCTAGTCAAGACTTACACTTTGTTCAACTTGAACCTAGCTTTTACTGATGTTTGGCTGCCTTCTTACATGCTTCCTTTTCAGCTCTACCGTAGGCTACACGAAAAGCAGTTGCAAGTATTCTCTTCAATGATAGAAGTCACTACAGTGTGTAAATTAAATGTAATAAAACCATAGTGTTTGTGTAAAATTAAGTGCCATAAACTGCAAAGTGGCCCCCTACGCCGACCCCGCCTCGCCGGTACACATGCCCTGCGGGCCAAAACACCTCCCTAATTACATCTATTACACCTCGGCTCTGCTGGACCCGAAATCTTAATTGATAGTGAATATCTATCTAGCAGGTTCACAAGAAAGAACAGGCAAGGTTCAAACTTGTAATCCTGCTCTGTCCTCCGTGCCGCGCGGATCAGCTTGAAGTTGGCTGGCCAGGGACCTGGCTTTCGCCGGGAGTAGTCGCGGTTGCCGTTCCCCAATCCTTGGTGGGAAGGGCCCCATGCAGCCAGTAGCCACAAATTGCGCAGCCGAAAGGCAGATCTTGGTCGCAGGGGCAGGCCACTCTGGTGTCGCAGCAGAGGCAGTGCTGGTAGGATTTGCAGCAGGTCTTGGGGAAACCACAATCCAGCTCGGCCACATAGTGAAAGCAGAACAAACAGTCTCCCTCGCTGGACATGTCCGCCCATCGCGCGGTGGCAACACCCTGCTCCTGGCAAAGTTTGACGTTGCAGCAGAAACCCTTGGCGTGCACCGAGGCGAGAGCAACCATGTTGGCCTAGCCACATACAGGACACAAACAGTCTAGTGAGCAAGAGAACATCGACAAGATCAATTAGAAGGGTGAACGAAGATAATGCGTGCGAAAGACAATACATCATGTATGCGTATGTGTGTGGCAAAACATGCGAATTTCGAACAGTACATAAGAAAGTCGGAGAAAGACCGTAAGTTTGCACTCCATTCCAGTCTTCATGCAACAGCACACTCCGCTGTTCGCGCAGCCGACGCAGTCAGGCATCTTGGTGAAGAAGGAGCAGAGCTGACAGCAACACTGGGTGGGTAGCTTCAGCTCCGAATATTTGTGGGGCTTGATGTCGATGCTGACATTGCAACCTGTCGACAACATGGCCTGCGTGGCGGGAGCTCTGCATCAGGACACAAGCGACCAGAGAAAAGTGGAGTAAGGAGGACAGCAAAGCAAAGATAGTGCGCTCAAGAACATATATGGTCAACTCCCCCCCCCAACCACCCACACACACACACACCTCCCTCCGAACGATTTTGTAACATAAACACACAACACTAAATTTCTGTATTTCTATTGTATTTCTATGTGAAAAATGGAAGTACCCTTCAGACATCTTTTGAGGTTCTTTGAAGTTCGACTTGGAAGGAACTGCGATTGCACGCACAATGTATATGTACATTCATGCATGCTTACGCACACACAAACATGCATGCATGAATGCACACACATAGACATAGATAGGCACATATAGAAAGAAAGAAAGATAGATTAGATAGATAGATAAATAGATAGATAGATAGATAGATAGGTAGGTAGGTAGGTAGGTAGATAGATAGATAGATAGATTTATAGATAGATAGATAGACAGACAGATAGATAGATAGATGGATAGGTAGGTAGGTAGGTATTAGGTAGGTGGGAAGGAAGGATGAAAGGAAGGAAGCAAGGTAGGTAGGTATTAGGTAGGTAGGTAGGTGGGTAGGTAGGTGGGTAGGTAGGTAGGTAGGTACGTAAGTACGTACGTAGATAGGTAGGCAGGTTGGTAGGTAGGTAGGTAGGTAGGTAGGGAAGGAAGGAAGGTAGGTAGGTTGGTAGGTAGGTAGGGAAGGAAGGTAGGTAGGTAGGTATTAGTAGGTAGGTAGGTAGGTGGGTAGGTACGTAAGTACGTACGTAGATAGGTAGGTAGGTTGGTAGGTTGGTAGGTAGGTAGATGGATAGATAGATAGACAGATAGATAGATAGATAGATAGATGATAGATAGATAGATAGATAGATATGTTTAATCTATGGGCGTGGCTTAGCTTGAAAAGCCATGGCCTCCTATACTACCCCCGGACAAGAACTTTCAGCACCGGCCAAGCTGCACACCAACCACTGTCTCGCTGTGGTTGGTGTCTGTGCCCAGTTCAAGCCGAAAGGTAGCCGAGCCCTTTTGAACTATACGGGACAACACTAGAACACTCCCCAGGAGCGTGTGCCATAAGGAGATGATGCCATGAGCAAGTCGAGGTTTCAGGAGTTCACGCTCGTTGTGAGTTACCTTCTACATACAACCCCGACTTCATCAACCCTTTGCATCACGCCCCGACTTCATCAGCCATGGTCAGGAGTTGGTTGCCTGTTTAGCCCTTGCGCTGCGCGCGATTAACGGCGGACACAAAATCGTCATTGTAGGAGATAGTTAGATCTGAACCCCAGGCTGAGTTGCCAGTGGCAGAGACCGTCTCCAGGGATAGATAGATAGATAGATAGATAAGATAGATAGATAAGATAGATAGATAGATAGGTAGGTAGGTAGGTAGACAGACAGACAGACAGACAGATAGATAGATAGATAGACAGATAGACAGACAGACAGACAGACGGAAAGAAAGAAAGATAGATAGATAGATGAGATATCGACTAATGTCAGAAAAAAGGAGCTTCTGATTTCGTCAACCAAGGAAGTCTGTGGGTATTAACCCGATGCCCAGCTAAGCCGTGATGTTTGCACGGAAGGGACTGATACAGGGGATACCAAAGCTCCCT
>WBZZ01002433.1:292500-320000 GCA_019918135.1 Paulinella micropora | reverse complement strand
GCCTCCATCGTCTCACCCGTGAGGGGAGTACGAAGAATTGACGATAGGCTGTAATGACACCCCCGCAAGGGCAGTTCCAACACTTCCAGACGGACCGGTATGTTCAATGAAAATACTGGTCCAGACGGACCGGTATGTTCAATGAAAATACTGGTGGCACCGACGGGAATCGAACTGGCGACAGGGCCCAGATGGTAGAACTAATAATAATAATAATAATAATAATAATAATAATAATAATAATAATAATAATAATAATAATAATAATAATAATAATAGTGCTTCTCTGTCAATGGCAGATGGATTTCTGCACATGCGCCTCCATCGTCTCACCCGTGAGGGGAGTACGAAGAATTGACGAAGCTCTAATGACACCCCCGCAAGGGCAGTTCCAACACTTCCAGACGGGCCGGTATGTTCAATGAAAATACTGGTCCAGACGGAGCGGTATGTTCAATGAAAATACTGGTGGCACCGACGGGAATCGAACTGGCGACAGGGCCCAGATGGTAGAACTTGACCACTGGGCTATCACGGTGTCCATAATAAGAATAATAATAATAATAATAATAATAATAATAATAGTGTATCTCCTGCCAATTGCTGAGCCAAAAGGCCATGTGCATCCAGTCCTCCATTCCATAAGGAAAGTCTCCACACCAATCGGTGGAATAAAGGAAGTGACGGCATAGAACATTACTCTAGGAGCTTTATACCAATCAGCCCATGGAAAGGACCGATGGCCTATGTACTCCCTAATAATAATAATAATAATAATAATAATAATAATAATAATAATAATAATAGTGTATCTCCTGCCAATTGCTGAGCCAAAAGGCCATGTGCATCCAGTCCTCCATTCCATAAGGAAAGTCTCCACACCAATCGGTGGAATAAAGGAAGTGACGGCATAGAACATTACTCTAGGAGCTTTATACCAATCAGCCCATGGAAAGGACCGATGGCCTATGTACTCCCTAATAATAATAATAATAATAATAATAATAATAGTAATAGTGCTTCTCTGTCAATGGCTGATGCATTTCTGCACATGCGCCTCCATCGTCTCACCCGTGAGGGGAGTACGAAGAATTGACGATAAGCTCTAATGACACCCCCGCAAGGGCAGTTCCAACACTTCCAGACGGGCCGGTATGTTCAATGAAAATACTGGTCCAGAAATAGACCGGTATGTTCAATGAAAATACTGGTGGCACCGACGGGAATCGAACTGGCGACAGGGCCCAGATGGTAGAACTTGACCACTGGGCTATCACGGAATAATAGTAATAATAATAATAATAATAATAATAATAATAATAATAATAATAATAATAATAATAATAATAATAGTGCTTCTCTGTCAATGGCTGATGCATTTCTGCACATGCGCCTCCATCGTCTCACCCGTGAGGGGAGTACGAAGAATTGACGATAAGCTCTAATGACACCCCCGCAAGGGCAGTTCCAACACTTCCAGACGGGCCGGTATGTTCAATGAAAATACTGGTCCAGAAATAGACCGGTATGTTCAATGAAAATACTGGTGGCACCAACGGGAATCGAACTGGCGACAGGGCCCAGATGGTAGAACTTGACCACTGGGCTATCACGGTGTCCAAATAATAATAATAATAATGATAATAATAGTAATAATAGTAATAATAATTAATAATAATAATAATAATAGTGCTTCTCTGTCAATGGCTGATGCATTTCTGCACATGCGCCTCCATCGTCTCACCCGTGAGGGGAGTACGAAGAATTGACGATAAGCTCTAATGACACCCCCGCAAGGGCAGTTCCAACACTTCCAGACGGGCCGGTATGTTCAATGAAAATACTGGTCCAGAAATAGACCGGTATGTTCAATGAAAATACTGGTGGCACCGACGGGAATCGAACTGGCGACAGGGCCCAGATGGTAGAACTTGACCACTGGGCTATCACGGTGTCCAATAATAATAATAATAATAATAATAATAATAATAATAGTGCTTCTCTGTCAATGGCTGATGCATTTCTGCACATGCGCCTCCATCGTCTCACCCGTGAGGGGAGTACGAAGAATTGACGATAGGCTGTAATGACACCCCCGCAAGGGCAGTTCCAACACTTCCAGACGGACCGGTATGTTCAATGAAAATACTGGTCCAGACGGACCGGTATGTTCAATGAAAATACTGGTGGCACCGACGGGAATCGAACTGGCGACAGGGCCCAGATGGTAGAACTTGACCACTGGGCTATCACGGTGTCCATAATAATAATAATAATAATAATAATAATAATAATAATAATAATAATAATAATATTTACTATATCTGAGGCGTACTGATGCAGCTAATGGCATATCCTCAACGGACATAAGCCTCCAATACCCTTGTTCGAGGTCCTCCACCCCCCCGTGTCAGTCTCTCGCCTGATGATCGGGGCCACCGATGGAGCTCCTGAGGGCAAGACTGCACTAAGCCGAGGTTATTCCGCAGTCCCAGCAACCTCTTGCAAGACGTCACCGAATGTGCAAGTGCATACACCAAGCGCGGTTGCCAGAGCTGCCTCGAAACCCCACCCATAACAATCTGGTGTCTGCTGGGTCCTGGGCTATCAACCAGCATATGCGGAGTTTAAGATCTTTTACGCGCGCAACGACCCTCCTCCCCAGCATCTACCACCAAAGGGTTATGAGTTGGCGTCACAGTTTAACGCCTTGAGGCCATTGGGCTGAATAATAATAATAATAATAATAATAATAATAATAATAATAATAATAGTGCTTCTCTGTCAATGGCTGATGCATTTCTGCACATGCGCCTCCATCGTCTCACCCGTGAGGGGAGTACGAAGAATTGACGATATGCTCTAATGACACCCCCGCAAGGGCAGTTCCAACACTTCCAGACGGGCCGGTATGTTCAATGAAAATACTGGTCCAGAAATAGACCGGTATGTTCAATGAAAATACTGGTGGCACCGACGGGAATCGAACTGGCGACAGGGCAATAATAATAATAATAATGTATCTCCTGCCAATTGCTGAGCCAAAAGGCCATGTGCATCCAGTCCTCCATTCCATAAGGAAAGTCTCCACACCAATCGGTGGAATAAAGGAAGTGACGGCATAGAACATTACTCTAGGAGCTTTATACCAATCAGCCCATGGAAAGGGACCGATGGCCTATGTACTCCCTTAATAATAATAATAATAATAATAATAATAATAATAATAATAATAATAATAATAATAATAATAATAATAATAATAATAATAATAGTGCTTCTCTGTCAATGGCTGATGCAAATCTGCACATGTGCCTCCATCGTCTCACCCGTGAGGGGAGTACGAAGAATTGACGATAGGCTCTAATGACACCCCCGCACGGGCAGTTCCAACACTTCCGGACGGACCGGTATGTTCATGGAAAAGGACCAATGGCCTATGTACTCCCTAATAATAATAATAATAATAATAGTGCTTCTCTGTCAATGGCTGATGCATTTCTGCACATGCGCCTCCATCGTCTCACCCGTGAGGGGAGTACGAAGAATTGACGATAAGCTCTAATGACACCCCCGCAAGGGCAGTTCCAACACTTCCAGACGGGCCGGTATGTTCAATGAAAATACTGGTCCAGACGGATCGGTATGTACAATGAAAATACTGGTGGCACCGACGGGAATCGAACTGGCGACAGGGCCCAGATGGTAGAACTTGACCACTGGGCTATCACGGTGTCCATAATAATAATAATAATAATAATAACAATAATAGTGCTTCTCTGTCAATGGCTGATGCATTTCTGCACATGCGCCTCCATCGTCTCACCCGTGAGGGGAGTACGAAGAATTGACGATAAGCTCTAATGACACCCCCGCAAGGGCAGTTCCAACACTTCCAGACGGGCCAATAATAATAATAATAATAATAATAATAATAATAATAATAATAATAATAATAATAATAGTGCTTCTCAGTCAATGGCGAATGCATTTCTGCACATGTGCCATCGTCTCACCCGTGAGGGGAGTACGAAGATTTGACGATAGGCTCTACTGACACCCCCGCAAGGCAGCTCCAAGCCTTCCAGACAGACCAATACTTTCAAAGAAAATATCGTTTGAAAATACTGGCACCGACGGGAATCGAACTGGCGACAGGTCGCAGATTGTAGACCTTAACCACTGGGCTATCGCGGTGCCACTAATAATAATAATAATAATAATAGTAATAATAATAATAATAATAATAATAATAATAATAATAATAGTGCTTCTCTGTCAATGGCTGATGCATTTCTGCACATGCGCCTCCATCGTCTCACCCGTGAGGGGAGTACGAAGAATTGACGATAGGCTGTAATGACACCCCCGCAAGGGCAGTTCCAACACTTCCAGACGGACCGGTATGTTCAATGAAAATACTGGTCCAGACGGACCGGTATGTTCAATGAAAATACTGGTGGCACCGACGGGAATCGAACTGGCGACAGGGCCCAGATCGTAGAACTTGACCACTGGGCTATCACGGTGTCTAATAATAATAATAATAATAATAATAATAATAATAATAATAATAATAATAGTAGTAGTAGTAGACTTATCAGTCAATTGGCCTTTGATCCTGTCGGACATGTGCCTCCATTGGTAGCACGGGGCCGTTCGGTGACGCGGCTCCGCTCCAAAGACTCGACTGGCAGTGCAATGTGCAAATGAGCGTGCTGTGCATGTGCAAGTGGGTGCAAGGAGTGAGAGGAGTTATCTGCCGAGAAGAAGTCCGCGACGCTGCGCTGACCTCCACCTACAACAGATCTAGCCAGACATTCTACCTGACTAGGCCTTCCCCTCCTCCTTCTACCCACCTCCTGAACGACCGTGAGGTCGATCACCTCCTCCTTCTCCTCCGCCCCCTCTGCCTCCCTGATCTGCGCCTCCAACTCCTCCCACTCCTTCCAGATGGTGGCAACAAACCTCCCTAACTCCTCCTCCACCTCTTCTGGGACAGGGATAAACAAAACGCCGAGCATCGCCGCCATCTTTTCATCCTCCCCCTTCTACCATTCCTCTTTGAAGAGCCTCATCTCCTCCTCCGCCTCCCGCAGTTCCCTGTGATAGAGCCCTCCTCGATTCAGCATGAGGGGCTGCCGGGCTTGCGCCTCATCGATAAACTTAAACAGTGCCTCACGAGAGCTCGCAAACGTTGGGCAATGCAGCAGGAAGTGACGACTCGTTAACCTCAGTGCCACACAAGGCGAAACAGCTTGAGCAGTCCGGCGAGCATGAGCCAAATTTGGATCGGTAGAGGCGAAGGCGATTGTTGCAGCTCAACAATCGCCTTCTGATAAGGTTGTGACTTTCCCCCTCCAGCGCCCGCCAACGTGGGAAAGCAGAGCGGGAAGACATCTGGCTAAGCAGCACCCTAAGCCCATCAGAGGGCTTAGCCTGCCGCTCCCAACCAGCTACTTCCTGCCGGACAGACCATTGCTTTACCACCTCGTTCCAGTTCGCCAGAGCGGCCCGCCAGTCCTTATCATCTACCGTGCCATCTTCGTTCACGACCCGCTTGAGCGCATCCAAGCCCTCCCGCAGCCTGTGATCTGCTAAGATCAAATTTTCCGTATCTTCCTTCCATTTGCACCGACCCGTGTTGTAAAGCCTGCTGTGTTGCCCAGTAACTCGATGCGCCCTAGGAACCGAAGCCGGGCCGCCTTGGCAAGGATGCTAAAACTCGGCGTGCGGCCGAAACCCCTGGTGATGCAGCCGCTGTGCGCGTACCAACACCCAAGATGACCCGCAGGGGCGCTACCAACGCGCCCTCCAGCTTACTCAGCTTGTTGGCGCCCGGCAGATCCCAAAAAGCCGATGCGTAAAGCAACTTTGCGCCAACCATTTGCTGCCAATTCATCAGCCGAAGACGCGCTGGAACTTCGTGGGCAATCCAGAGGGGGTAGTAGGCAGCCGTTCCCGCTACAGTGATTTCCGCCGCCCGCTTCGCTTGCGGTTTATCGGAGAGGGTGTCCGTGAGCAGAACTCCCAGGTATTTGTAGTGGTCGGTGACGTTGAGAACCTTGCCCCGGAACCTCACGCACGGGGGCGACTTTTTTGACTTGGCGTGCCCGTATATCGGTATGACTTCCGTCTTGCCCGGTTTCAGGTTGATTTCAAGCCGATAGTCCTCCACGAATGTCGCCACGACATTTACAATCTGTTGAAGCTCCGTGACACTATGCGCAATAACCGCAACGTCGTCGGCGTAAGGCAGGGTCCGTATGTCTTCGATGCGGTTGAGGTCCTCGATCTCCAACTCTTTCGCGATTCGGACCGTTAGCTCATCCATGAAGACGTTGAACAGCGACGGTGACAACGGCGACCCTTGCTGAACTCCCATCTCTTCCAGCACTTCACCAGTGAGTTCGCCATCGACTAGCACTCGCGATGACGTTCTTCGGTAAAAACGCCGCAGAATGCGATAGAACTTGCCCTGTACCCCCATCTGGGTTAGCCTCTGAAACAACCCGGCCCGCCAAACCGAAGGGAATGCCTTTCTCAGATCCACGAACAAAACGAAAGAACGGAGGCCAGCTTGTTGTCTAAGGCGCAGACGCTCCTTAAGGACAAAAATCTGGTCCCCCGTACTACGTTTTGGCCGGAACCCACCCTGCTCTGGGCGCAGCCTGCCCGGCTGATCGATGAAAGCCGTAAGCCTCGCCGCCATAAGGGACAGATACATCTTACCCAGACAGCTCAGAATCGCGATGTCTCTCCAATTTTCCGGATCGGTTGGGTCGCCTCCTTTTGGGATGTTAACGATAATCGCTTTGCCCCAGTCGCTGGGGGTGTATTCGCACGATTTCAACCAGTTGAAGAAGCGCGCCAGAAAGCTCACAATCCGCGTGCCTCCGTACTTGAGCATCTCGTTCTTGATCTTATCCGGTGAGCACGCTTTGTGATTCTGGAGATTTTCCTGGCAGAGCTCCACTTCCTTCTCGGTGTAATCATAGTCCAGCGGGCCCGTCTCAGTCCGGATCTCCTCGGCTTGCGCCATGGCCTCGAATTGGTCGCGCAGGTTGTCGTTATACTGGAAGGTTTCGCGGGCCTTCCGCTCGGGCTCAATCCGCGCTGCTTCCTCATCGGAACCGACTTCCTCTACACATGCATCCTCCAAAAACTGGTTTTCTTTGGGGACCACCATACGTCGGCGGTATTCTTCCCATTCTTGTAGTTTTTCCCGGAGTGTGCATGCCAGAGTGCCATCGGGCTTCCGAACAGGAGCAGAAGCTTTGGACCGCCGAACCCCGCCCAAACGCTTTGACAGCTTCCAGTACGTGGCCATGGTAGCGCTCCTGAAGTTGGCAGCGGTGTCATTCTGGACCCGCTTCCACGCTTGCTCCTTCTTCTCCTTGCATAACCTTCTGACCGCCTTCCTCGCTTCTTTATATCTTTACCAGGCCTCTCGGTTGGCCTCATTCCTTCGCCAGAGGCCGTATGCCTCTCTCCGTCGCGCAATGGCTTCCCTAAGACCCTCATCAAACCATGCATTAGTAAACCCTGGCCTAATCACCCGAACTCCCAAGACCTTCGCGGCTGCGCCCGTGAAAGCTCGGACCACTAAGCTAGCGACCCTATCTACCTCCTGCTGAAGTTCATCCGGGTCCTCCACTGCTGATAGATCTGGGAGGCCATCTGGCAACAGCCCCGATATACCAGCTGCAAAGGTCTCGTCGTACTTCAACCTAAGCTTAGACAGCTCACTCTCCTTACCCTCAACTACCCTGCCTATCAAGCGCTCTGCCTTGAATGCTTTGTACCTCTTAACCTGCTTTTTGGGGGTGGCTGTCCCCCCCAGACCAGTTCCGCCCACACAGCTTTGTGGTCGGTATCAAGGTCTACCTCGTCGACGCCGAAGCTCGCCTCCTCCGCCAGCTCGGAAGAGACGCAGATGTAATCCAGAAGATGCCTTCGTCCACCTACATTTTCCTGCCTAGACCACCAATATTTGTCCCCCCGTGGTTGCGAAAACCCACTGAGATTGCGCAACCCCGTGGCAACAAGCATCGCAGCCAGAAACTCACCATTCTCACTCCTAACCCCTCTACCCCTCTCATCTATCTCGGGGCCCACCACTCCCTCTTCCCGCGCTATTCTGGCGGGCCCCAGCTTAGCATTAGCATCACCAACCGTAACCACATGACCTTTGGTGGCGAAGTAGGAGACGGCCGCCTGCCACGCCTCATAGGCTGCAATAGATTCCTCTCGTTGATTTTCTTGGGGGAAGTAGCCGTTGCCGGCGAACACATCCGACGCCGTCGCGCTCCCAGACGACAGCCTCACCCACAATTGCTGTGGGTGTGGAACAGGCGCCTGTACAATGGTAGCGCACGGTGCCAGATAGTTGGCCACCAACATCAAGACTCCTCCCAAGAGACGCGAGCCCGCACCAGTTGCAGCCGCTTTGCCGAGGACTGCGAAGCCGTCGACTTGGAGCTTCTCCACCTTCTGCGACGATAGGTTGTGCTCCTGGACTCCGACGATCACCCAGCCTCGCTCCTTGTAGTGCTCCGGCCATTCCCCAAAGCCTGGGCTATCCGCACCCACTTTGCCTTGCCAATTATGTGAGGCCACCCTCAGTGGGAAGCCTTTCACAAATTGGGAAGAACGAAGCTGGTCGATGCCTGCGCTTCGGTTGAGCCCGCCTGGAGCCCTCCGCCACCCTCCACGGCCCATCCTGCACCCTCCGCCCCAGCTCCTCCAGCTCCCGCATCCCGCCCCAGTCCGCCAAGGGAGATTCACCGCTTGAGGCTTCGCCCTGGGGCTCGTCGACTTCCACGTCGAGCACCCAGTAGCCAAACCCCTGCTTGCGAAGCTCCCTCTGCATCTCTACATACTGGGCACCCCCCCGTGCAGCCCGCTGCTTCTCTCTTTCCCGGAAAGTCCTACCCGTCGCAACGTGAACCTTTCCCGTGAAGAACTTACGCTCCCGCAGCAGCCGCACCATCTTCTCCGCCTCCTCACAAGACGCACATTTAATCCGCAAATGCCGCCCGCTACCTCTGCCCGCGAATTCCACCTCGACTTCCCCGAGACCGAGAATTCGGAGCTCTCGCGCCATGACCACTGTCTGAGAGACATGCGATAGCCCCCATACTATGCAACATCTCTTATCCAGCTCATTTCGTACCTTCCTCCGCCACCTCCTCGGTGGCGGTACCGCTTGCCACACGCCGTGACCAGACCTTTCCGGACGTGACTTCTCTTCCGAGGTTGGGGAGGATGATCGAGATGCAGCAGGATTGCTGGCTCTACGTGATTCAGGTTGCCCGTCAGGTACGCGAGCACTCGACCACCCCACCCCGGCCGAGTAGCCATCGCCATCCGCAGGCGCACTCCCACGGGGAACGTCTAAACCTGAAGGATTACCGCCTTGACCCATAGGGCCAGCACTAGCGGCCGCGCTCTTCGCATAAGAACCGGACATAAGTGGTATGGGACCCCGGTGCCGCATTGATCGAGTTGTAAACTGCATCCGTAACCAGGCACGAGGCAGACCCGCTGTGCATCATCGAGGTAGGTGTCGTGGCAAACCACCCTGCGTCCGATAAACGCTGCAAGTGAGTCATCTACCGAGAGCACAGAGTGACAGGCCCGTGCACGTGTACCCACCACCCCATAACCCTCCGCCAGAGCAACCCCATGGCATCCGCAGGATGAGCACGAAGAGTGCTGAGAGAGAGGGTGAGCCAGGAGCCCCGCTCCGGTCCGTCGTTACTTTGGTCATTTAGTCGTTTCAAGGCTTGTGGTAAGGTGTAGGGCCTCTCGCCTTCGTACAAACTCCGACCGACAGTAGTTTGGTTGACCATCCTTCGCGGTGACCCTCTGAACACAACCCCCTCCCCCAGTGCCCACCCCTTGTGATTCCAGAGGCCACCCCGAGCCAAGAGCCATGAGTATGATGAGCAACTCACATGAGTTACTCTCAGTAATTGGGACCCGTCTCATAAATCAATGGAACGCTTATCGTGCGCCCCTCATAGGCTCAGCCCGCCCATGTGAAAGCTAGGCCTCGCCCAAAGCAAAGCAAAGCAAAGCAAAAAAAAAAAAAAAAAAAAAAAAAAAAAAAAAAAAAAAAAAAAAAAAAAAAAAGAGAGAGAGAGAGAGAGAGAGAGGAGAGAGAGAGAGAGAGAAAGAGAGAGAGAGCGAGCGAGAGCGAGGCCGTGCCTCGCCCGCAATCCAGCTGGGTGCACCTCGTCACAACCACTCATCGACATAGGTACAAGAGCAAGAGGAGAAACAGTGTGCCAGCGTGGATGTGTGGGTGAGGCAGTGCGGTGAGGCAAAGCAGCGATGCCAGTCGAATCCCTGGAGACGGAACCTAGCATCAAAAACATCGTATAAGTCTACCCCAGGCCTCCATCCACCGAGTGGTGAGCTCGATAAAAGAAGACCCGAGTGGGGTTATTTAAAGCTCAACCCTTAAAAAGCATAAACATGTACGCCGCCAGGAACCCAACAACAATAACATAGCAGCCAGGAACCCAACAACAATAACATAGCAGCCAGGAACCCAACAACAATAACATAGCTTCCGTAACCAGCCTTCAGGAACCCGCCTCAGTTACCCACCCCGTAACCAGGCCAGAGACGTGACGTACTATGCATCATTGAGGTGTCGTGGCAAGCCACCCTGCGTCCGATAGAAGCTACAAATGAGTCATCTACCGAGAACACTAAGTGACAGGCCCGGTCACATGCACCCAACACGTCCCGACCCTCCGCCAGAGCATCCCCATGGCATCCGCAAAGTGAGCACGAGGGGTTCTGGGAGAGAGGGTGAGTCAGGAGCCCCGCGTCCAGGCAGTCGCTACTGTGGCAGTTGAGTGATTTCAAGGCTTGTGGAAATGTGTGGGGCCTGTCGCCTTCATACCCACTCATACCGACAGTAGTTTAGTTAACCAACCTGTCCAGTGACCCACTGAGCCCAACCCCCTCCCTCAGATAACCCCCACCCCCCGCACTCACCCCGAGTGATACCAGAGGCCACCCCGAGCCAAGAGCCGTGAGCGTGGTGAGAGAGCTTCTCTCAGTAAAAGTTCCCGTCTCATGAATCAGTGGAGCACTGATTATGTACCCCTCATAACAAGCTGCCAACGGCCCCAACCCCGCCGTGTGGCGGTGGCACCCAACCATGTATTGGTGCCCACCAAAATAATAATAATAATAATAATAATACTATATCTGAGGCGTACTGATGCAGCTAATGGCATATCCTCAACGGACATAAGCCTCCAATACCCTTGTTCGAGGTCCTCCACCCCCCCGTGTCAGTCTCTCGCCTGATGATCGGGGCCACCGATGGAGCTCCTGAGGGCAAGACTGCACTAAGCCGAGGTTATTCCGCAGTCCCAGCAACCTCTTGCAAGACGTCACCGAATGTGCAAGTGCATACACCAAGCGCGGTTGCTAGAGCTGCCTCGAAACCCCACCCATAACAATCTGGTGTCTGCTGGGTCCTGGGCTATCAACCAGCATATGCGGAGTTTAAGATCTTTTACGCGCGCAACGACCCTCCTCCCCAGCATCTACCACCAAAGGGTTATGAGTTGGCGTCACAGTTTAACGCCTTGAGGCCATTGGGCTGGAACTCTGTTTAGCAAAAGTGACTAGGTTTTTTCATCGGGATTTCCCTCAAATATGTCACAGTCAACACTCCAAGGCAGATTTACTATATCTGAGGCGTACTGAATAATAATGATAATAATAATAATAATAATAATAATAATAATAATAATAGTAATAATAGTATGTATGTATCGTCTGCCAATTGCTGAGCCAAAAGGCCATGTGCATCCAGTCCTCCATTCCATAAGGAAAGTCTCCACACCAGTCGGTGGAATAAAGGAAGTGACGGCATAGAACATTACTCTAGGAGCTTTAAAACAAACAGCCCATGGAAAGGGACCGATGGCCTATGTACTCCAATAACAATAACAAGAACAAGAACAATAACAACAACAACAACGTAGCCGCACACCATCTTGCATTTTAATCACTTTGTTTAAAATTATTATCATTATTATTACATTCAACAACAACAACAACAACAACAATAATAATAATAATAATAATAATAATAATAATAATAATAATAATAATAATAATAATAATAGGCTTCCTCAGACTATGGCATCAGATCCAGATCCTGGACATGTGCCTCCATTGGGTCACCGGGGTCAGCCGATCCCAACGCATTGTCAGGACACCAAATAGACATAGCAGCAACAGCAACAGCAGGGGCAGATGGGGGCTGTGAAGTGCATGAAGAGCTAGATGCGAGGGTGTTAGCTGAAGAGAAGAACTCGGAGACACTACGCTGCGCTCCCGAACCCCTCTCTCTAGCCAGGACGTCCACACTGCGCGGACGGCCGCGCCGCGCAACATCAACGTCACTTGGGGGAGAGGGTGGGACAGAAGCTGATGGAACCTCAGTGAGGTCAATCACCTCGTCGCCCCCATCCTCCACCCCAAGCTCCTCCCTTTTACCATTCCTAGCAGACCAACACTCAGACACATATGATCCAAACAACACATCCAACTTTGGAGGGGGACGCAACGCTGTAACCCCTAACAACGCAGCAAGCCTAAAGTTACTGCGGAAGCGCGACTTCCCCTGAAAAAGCTTACAAAACAATCGTGATTGATCCACAGGCGACATATCATCCCAACCCTGCCTCACAGAGCCCTCCCGCTCCCGCCCAAGCAACACATCCTCCACGACAACCTCACCGCCTACGACCTCACCACCCTCCTCACTCCCTCCATCCCCTTCAGCACCCCCCACACCCATGCCACCGAGCCTCTGCATACTCAGCAACAGCTGCTTACGTCTCCCCTCATGCATGGGGCAATCCCATAAGAAGTGCGCAAGGGACTCATTGACATCATCATGACAACAGAAGCAGTGAGGGGACATGCCACTGACCAACTTGCTGCGGTACAACCGAAGGCGGTTGTTGCAGCTGAGCAACCTTCTCCGAAGCAGATTATAATGAGCATCATCAAGAGCTGCCCACCTTGGGAACTCCTTAGTTCCACAGACTTGTCTTAGGATGACTCGCAGGCCATCAGTAAGATCGCTGCCTGCCTCTCGCTTGTCCCACATCAGTTGCTGCACCATCTTGACGTCCTGCTGAAGGGCCCACTTGTCCACAGTCGAACTCCAACCCTCGAGGTCCTTCTCTGAGCTATTTAGGAGCTCCTGAAGCCCTTGTTGTAGATCCATTGAGTCCCTGATAGCGCCTTCGGCCTCCGCAGTCCAGTCGGATTTGACTTGAGATGCGATGACAGGAAATCGCTTCTCCGGTAGAACATGCAGCCGTCCATAGAGCTTCAGTTGCGCCGCCAGTCGCAAACTCTCCGCTCTCAAAGAGCGCGCCAGGAAGAGTGTAATCCACTTGCTTGTCTTAGGGCTGATGCCGAGAATCATCCGCATGGGGCGCAGCATTGCTGCCTCCAGCTTGGTGAGCTGCGATACGGGGGCACGCCAGACATCGAAGGCAATAATAATAATAATAATAATAATAATAATAATAATAATAATAATAATAGTGTATCTCCTGCCAATTGCTGAGCCAAAAGGCCATGTGCATCCAGTCCTCCATTCCATAAGGAAAGTCTCCACACCAATCGGTGGAATAAAGGAAGTGACGGCATAGAACATTACTCTAGGAGCTTTATACCAATCAGCCCATGGAAAGGACCGATGGCCTATGTACTCCCTAATAATAATAATAATAATAATAATAATAATAATAATAATAATAGTGCTTCTCTGTCAATGGCTGATGCAAATCTGCACATGCGCCTCCATCGTCTCACCCGTGAGGGGAGTACGAAGAATTGACGATAGGCTCTAATGACACCCCCGCACGGGCAGTTCCAACACTTCCAGACGGACCGGTATGTTCAATGAAAATACTGGTGGCACCGACGGGAATCGAACTGGCGACAGGGCCCAGATGGTAGAACTTGACCACTGGGCTATCACGGTGTCCAAATAATAATAATAATAATAATAATAATAATAATAATAATAATAATAATAATAATAATAATAATAATAATAGTGCTTCTCTGTCAATGGCTGATGCATTTCTGCACATACGCCTCCATCGTCTCACCCGTGAGGGGAGTACGAAGAATTGACGATAAGCTCTAATGACACCCCCGCAAGGGCAGTTCCAACACTTCCAGACGGGCCGGTATGTTCAATGAAAATACTGGTCCAGAAATAGACAGGTATGTTCAATGAAAATACTGGTGGCACCGACGGGAATCGAACTGGCGACAGGGCCCAGATGGTAGAACTTGACCACTGGGCTATCACGGTGTCCATAATAATAATAATAATAATAATAATAATAAAATCTGCCTTGAAGTGTTGACTGTGACATATTTGAGGGAAATCCCGATGAAAAACCTAGTCACACTTGCTAAACAGAGTTCCAGCCCAATGGCCTCAAGGCGTTAAACTGTGACGCCAACTCATAACCCTTTGGTGGTAGATGCTGGGGAGGACGGTCGTTGCGCGCGTAAAAGATCTTAAACTCCGCATATGCTGGTTGATAGCCCAGGACCCAGCAGACACCAGATTGTTATGGGTGGGGTTTCGAGGCAGCTCTAGCAACCGCGCTTGGTGTATGCACTTGCACATTCGGTGACGTCTTGCAAGAGGTTGCTGGGACTGCGGAATAACCTCGGCTTAGTGCAGTCTTGCCCTCAGGAGCTCCATCGGTGGCCCCGATCATCAGGCGAGAGACTGACACGGGGGGGTGGAGGACCTCGAACAAGGGTATTGGAGGCTTATGTCCGTTGAGGATATGCCATTAGCTGCATCAGTACGCCTCAGATATAGTAAATCTGCCTTGGAGTGTTGACTGTGACGTATTTGAGGGAAATCCCGATGAAAAAACCTAGTCACACTTGCTAAACAGAGTTCCAGCCCAATGGCCTCAAGGCGTTAAACTGTGACGCCAACTCATAACCCTTTGGTGGTAGATGCTGGGGAGGAGGGTCGTTGCGCGCGTAAAAGATCTTAAACTCCGCATATGCTGGTTGATAGCCCAGGACCCAGCAGACACCAGATTGTTACGGGTGGGGTTTTGAGGCAGCTCTAGCAACCGCGCTTGTTGTTTGCACTTGCACATTCGGTGACGTCTTGCAAGAGGTTGCTGGGACTGCGGAATAACCTCGGCTTAGTGCAGTCTTGCCCTCAGGAGCTCCATCGGTGGCCCCGATCATCAGGCGAGAGACTGACACGGGGGGGTGGAGGACCTCGAACAAGGGTATTGGAGGCTTATGTCCGTTGAGGATATGCCATTAGCTGCATCAGTACGCCTCAGATATAGTTAATAATAATAATAATAATAATAATAATAATAATAATGATAATTATTATTGTTATTATTATGATAATGATAATGATAATGATAATGATAATGATAATGATAATGATAATGATAACAATAATAATAGTGCTTCTCTGTCAATGGCTGATGCATTTCTGCACATGTGCCTCCATCGTCTCACCCGTGAGGGGAGTACGAAGAATTGACGATAAGCTCTAATGACACCCCCGCAAGGGCAGTTCCAACACTTCCAGACGGGCCGGTATGTTCAATGAAAATACTGGTCCAGAAATAGACCGGTATGTTCAATGAAAATACTGGTGGCACCGACGGGAATCGAACTGGCGACAGGGCCCAGATGGTAGAACTTGACCACTGGGCTATCACGGTGTCCAATAACAATAATAATAATAATAATAATAATAATAACTAGGAGCTGCGCCAACACCTGAAAGGATAATTTACCGGTGCGCTTCGCGCACCCAACCCCGCCAGTCCCACTTCTTATCACTTTTTGGAGGGCCCCCCGGACCCCCCCCCTCCCGCCCCCTTTCCCTTCGACAGGGTAAGTTCCATTGCCGGAGATGCCGCAAAGGGCGCCTGGTGGCAAAAAACCTCAATTTTCAGGTGTGGGTGCCACCCGCGACCAGAACGGGTACGTACTATCGCAGGGCTCCCCCGGACCCCCCCTTTCCCTTCGACAGGGTACGTTGAATGCCGGAGGTGCCGCAAAGGGCGCCTGGTGGCAAAAAAACCTCAATTTTCAGGTGTGTGTGCCACCCGCGACCAGAACGGGTACGTACAATTGCAGGGCTCCCCCGGACACCCCTTTCTCTTCGACAGGGTGAATTGCCGGAGGTGCCGCAAACGGCGGCAAAAAACCTCAATTTTCAGGTTTGGGTGCCACCCGCGACCAGTACAATCACAGGGCTGGGGTTCCCGGGGGAAGGGCCCCCCGGACCCTCCCTGCCCCGTCGACAGGGTACGTTCAATTGCCGGAGGCACCGGTAAGTACTGCCAAAAAACAAGGAAATTCGGCATTCAGGACACTCCTAACGCAAATATTTGCGTGAATTCCAAAAAAATTATACCAGCATCAAGATCGAGTCTGGGGCTAACCACCCTGCCAATATGAGCTCCCAACTCCTCCTCGTTCCCACAAATCATGATTTATTCCGATGGGGGGTGCAAAAAAAGGCCAAAAAAACAAGGAAATTTGGCATTCAGGACACTCCCCTAACGCAAATATTTGCGTGAATTCCACGCAAGTATTTGCGTGAATTCCAAAAAAAAATGATATCAGCATCAACATCGAGTCTGGGGCTAGCCACCCTGCCAATATGAGCTCGCAACTCCTCCTGGTTCCCGCAAACCATGATTTATAGGGATGGGGGGTGCAAAAAAAGACTGAAAAAAACAAGGAATTTTAGCATTCAGGACACTCCCCAAACGCAAATATTTGCGTGAATTCCAAATAAGTTATACCAGCATCAAGATCGAGTCTGGGGCTAGCTACCCTGCCAATATGAGCTCCCAACTCCTCCTAGTTCACACAAACCATGATTTATAGGGACAGGAGTGCGGAAAAAAAAACAAGGAAATTTGGCATTCAGGACACTTCCCTTACGCAAATATTTGCGTGAATTCCAAAAAAAAGCATATCAGCATCAAGATCGAGTCTGGGGCTAACCACCCTGCAAATATGAGCTCCGAACTCCTCCTCGTTCCCACAAACCATGATTTATTCCGACAGTGGTGCCGAAATGGGGTGGGTGGGGGGGGGGGTACACAATTTTCATTTCCCCCCTCCCCCCAAACCCCCCACCCCCTTCACAAACACCTTTCAGGGATAATAATAACTAGGGGCTGCGCCAACCCCTGAAAGGATGGTTTGCGGTGCGCTTCGCGCACCCCACCCCCCCCCGCTGGGGTCCCCGGGGGAAGGCCCGGACCCCCCCCCTTCCCCGTCGACAGGGTATGTTCAATTGCCGGAGGTACCAGCAGAACGCAAGTGTAAGCTCTGGTGGCACAAAAACCTAAAATCTCTGGTTTTTGTGCCACCCGGCACCAAATGTTTTGATTTCCGGAGAGAGCTCATCGAGAGGTGTCGGGTACACCAAACATCAGCCTCAAACTCCCTCTGGTGTGCGCAAACGGCGCCTGGTGGCGCAAAACCCCGGATTTCATGTTTTTTGCCCCACCCGGCACCACAATTTTTATATTTTCGAAGAGAGCTCATCAAGAACTCTTAGATACACCAAATATCAGCCGCTAAATCTCTCTGGTGTGCGCAAAGGGCGCCTGGTGGCAAAAGGCCTTAATTTTCTGGTTTGAATGCCACCCGCGACCAAAACGGGTACTTACAATTGCAGGGCTAGGGTTCCCGGGGTGAGGGCCCCCCGGACCCCCCCTTCCCCGTCGACAGGGTACGTTCAATTGCCGGAGGTACCGGCAAGTACTCCCAAAAAGCAAGGAATTTTGGCATTCAGGACACTCCCCTAACGCAAGTATTTGCGCGAATTCCAGAAAACTATATCAGCATCAACATTGAGTCTGGGGCTAGCAACCCTGTCAATATGAGCTCCCAACTCCTCCTGGTTCACACAAACCATGACTTATTCCGACGAGGGTGCAAAAAATAGGCTAAAAAAACAAGGAATTTTCGCATTCAGGACACTCCCCTAACGCAAATATTTGCGTGAATTCCAAAGAAATTATATCAACATCAACATCGAGTCTGGGGCAGCCACCCTGTCATTATGAGCTCCCAACTCCTCCTGGTTCACACAAACCATGATTTATTCCGACAGGGTGCGAAAAAAAAAACAAGGAATTTTGGCATTCAGGACACTCCCCTAACGCAAATATTTGCGTGAATTCCGAAAACATCATATCAGCATCAGCATCGCTGGGGCTAGCCACACTGCGAATATGAGCTCCCAACTCCTCGTTGTTCCGACAAACCATGATTTATTCCGACAGGGATGCGGAAATGTGTGTGTGGAGGGGGGGTACACAATTTTCATTTTCCCCCTCCCCCCCAAACCCCCCACCCTCTTCTCCCAAACACCTTTCAGGGATAATAATAATAATAATAATAATAATAATAATAATAATAATAATAATAATAATAATAATAGGCTTCCTCAGACTATAGCATCAGATCCAGATCCTGGACATGTGCCTCCATTGGGTCACCGGGATCAGCCGATCCCAACGCATTGTCAGAACACCAAACAGACATAGCAGCAACAGCAACAGCAGGGGCAGATGGGGCTGTGAAGTGCATGAAGAGCTAGATGCGAGGGTGTTAGCTGAAGAGAAGAACTCGGAGACACTACGCTGCGCTCCCGAACCCCTCTCTCTAGCCAGGACGTCCACACTGCGCGGACGGCCGCGCCGCGCAACATCAACGTCACTTGGGGGAGAGGGTGGGACAGAAGCTGATGGAACCTCAGTGAGGTCAATCACCTCCTCACCCCCATCATCCACCCCAAGCTCCTCCCTTTTACCCTCCCTAGCAGACCAACACTCAGACACATATGATCCAAACAACACATCCAACTTTGGAGGGGGACGCAACGCTGTAACCCCTAACAACGCAGCAAGCCTAAAGTTACTGCGGAAGTGCGACTTCCCCTGAAAAAGCTTACAAAACAATCGTGATTGATCCACAGGCGACATATCATCCCAACCCTGCCGCAGAGCCCTCCCGCTCCCGCCCAAGCAACACATCCTCCACCACAACCTCACCACCTACGACCTCACCACCCTCCTCACTCCCTCCATCCCCCCCCCCACAGCCATGCCACCGAGCCTCTGCATACTCAGCAACAGCTGCTTACGTCTCCCCTCATGCATGGGGCAATCCCATAAGAAGTGCGCAAGGGACTCATTGACATCATCATGACAACAGAAGCAGCGAGGGGACATGCCACTGACCAACTTGCTGCGGTACAACCGAAGGCGGTTGTTGCAGCTGAGCAACCTTCTCCGAAGCAGATTATAATGCGCATCATCAAGGGCTACCCATCTTGGGAACTCCTTAGTTCCAAAGACTTGTCTTAGGATGACTCGCAGGCCATCAGTAAGGTCGCTGCCTGCCTCTCGCTTGTCCCACATCAGTTGCTGCACCATCTTGACGTCCTGCTGAAGGGCCCACTTGTCCACAGTCGAACGCCAACCCTCGAGGTCCTTCTCTGAGCTATTTAGGAGCTCCTGAAGCCCTTGTTGTAGATCCATTGAGTCCCTGATAGCGCCTTCGGCCTCCGCAGTCCAGTCGGATTTGACTTGAGATGCGATGACAGGAAATCGCTTCTCCGGTAGAACACGCAGCCGTCCATAGAACTTCAGTTGCGCCGCCCGCCGCAAACGCTCCGCACTCAAAGAGCGCGCCAGAAAGAGTGTAATCCACTTGCTTGTCTTAGGGCTGATGCCGAGAATCATCCTCATGGGGCGCAGCATTGCTGCCTCCAGCTTGGTGAGCTGCGATACGGGGGCACGCCAGACATCGAAGGCGTACTTCAGCTTGGCCCCCACAAGTTGATTCCAGCACATGAGACGATACCTAGCTTGTATCTCACCTGCACACCACAAAGAGTACCAACCTGCGGTGGCGACTTCAGTGACACGCGTAGCCCGCAGGGCCTGCTCCTTCCACTTCAGGTCGTCGGTGATAACCACTCCCAGGTACTTGTACTGACTGGTGACACAAAGCTTCTGGCCGCGAAACCACACCACGGGCTCACCTCGCTCCCTGATACTTGGTCGTTTCGCCTTGCTCGACGTGTAAATGGGCATGATTTCCGTCTTGCCGGGCTTCAAGTTGACTTCCAGCCGGTAATCTTCCGCGAACTTGGCCACAACATTGACCATCTTCTGGAGCTCGGTGCGACTGTGAGCGATGAGGGCCACGTCGTCCGCGTATAGAAGTGCCTTGATGTCGTTCAGCCGCTTCACATCCGTGATCTTGAGGGCACTCGCCAGCCGATCACACAGCTCATCCATAAAGACGTTGAAGAGTGTGGGAGAGAGAGGGGACCCCTGTTGGACGCCTACACCCTCCAGTACTTCGGGGGTGAGTGCTCCATCAACTAGCACTTGCGACGAAGTCTGCTCGTAGCACCTGCGTAGCGTGCGCCAGAACTTGCCCCTTACACCCAGCTTCCAGAGCCTCTCAAATAGGCCATCTCTCCAAACAGACGGGAAAGCCTTGCGTAGATCGACGAACAGGACATACGACTCCCGCTTCTGCTGCTGACGCCCCTTCAACCTCTGCCAAAGGGTAAAGACCTGATCCGTAGTGCGACGCCCCGGGCGGAAGCCTCCCTGCTCTGGACGTAGCTTATCCGGGCCATCCACGAAGAGCGTTAGACGAGTAGCTAATAAGGACAGATACAGCTTACCAAGGCAACTAATAATCGAGATATCCCTCCAATTGTCAGGATCCGTAGGATCCCCAGCCTTGGGGATATTGACGATGATTCCCTTGCCCCAAGCTTTTGGAGTCCTCTCGGCTTCTCGAATCCAGTTGAAGTACTGCGTTAAGTAGCCATTGATGTAGGCGCCGCCATACTTGAGCATCTCGTTCTTCACTTTGTCCTCGCCACAAGCTTTGTGGTTATTCAGGGCACGTTGCCTTGCAAGGACCTCCTCTTGCGTGAACGGCTTGTCCAGCTCTTCGCAAGTGTTTTCACCTACTTCGTGCTCCTTCATAGCCCGGGCCACCTCATCTCTGAAGCGATCGTTCCAGTGGAACTGCCGCTTAGCTTCGGCTTCCTCCCACTCCAACGAGCCTGCTTCTGCACAGCACTCCACCACAACAGCCGCACTTGCCGGATTTTCCCGTGGCTTCACCGAATTTTTCCGAAATTCCTCCCACCGAGCGACCTTTTCCGGCAGCGTACACGCCAGTGAGCCATCCTCCCTTTGCACCGGCGCGGAGACCTTCGTTCTGCGTGCCCCGCCAAGCCGCTTCGCGAGTAGCCAAAAGCGCTTTGAGGATTGCTCGCGTTGACATTTGACCGCTTCTTCCTGCACTTGCTTGAAGGAGGCGGACTTCTTGGCCCGAGTTGCCTTCCGAATTTGCTTGCGGAGCCGTAGCCAATTCAGACGGGCTTCCGCATTCGATTCATCCCTCCTGTATGCTGCGTAGGCCTCCCGGCGCTGCTGAATGAGCTCCTTTAGCTCCCCGTCGAACCAATTGTTGGTGAAACGGGGTCGTATACATCTGGAGCCAAGGACCCGGTGCGCCGCCATTCGGAAGGACTGCGCCACTCGCTCGGTGACGTCATCTACCACCCGTTGGCTGTCGGCACCACCCGATAGGTCAAGCTCAGGCAGCTGATGCAGTCCAAGCTTCTGTAGGCAATGCTGGAATACGTCATCGAACTTGTCGCGTAGATAATCCAGCGCTTGCTTCGCAGCGTGATCATTACCCGAGACACCAGCACCAATAAGCTTATCAACACGAAAGGACCTGTAAGGTTTCGCAGCCCACTTTGGCCGGCGCTGGCCGCTCCACGTCAGTTCGGCCCATACTGCCTTGTGGTCCGTATCAAGATCATCTTCGCATACTCCGAACTTTGCTCCAGATGCCAAGCCAGGCGACGCGCAGATGTAATCGAGGAGGTGCTTGCCTGTGCCCATGCCGCGCTGCTCACACCGGGACCACCAGTAGGACCCTTCCACTGGGCACGAGAAGCCGCTCAGATTTCGCAGGCCCGTAGCGACGAGGACAGCCGCGAGTCTCTTGCCGTTCTCCGAACGTACCGGTGCTCCCTTATGATCGACCTCCCCGTGCTGACCGACGATGCCCTCCTCTTTTCGGCTGCATGCCGGCCCGAGCTTCGCGTTGGCATCCGCCACCGTGACCACAAGACCTTTGGCTCCAAAAAAAGCTATAGCTGCCTGCCAGGCCGCATACGCCTCTGACGACTCTTCTTCCTGCGTTTCCTGGGGAAAGTAGCCGTTGCCCACATAGATATCCTGAGCGCCGGTAACACCCGAGGCGATACGCAGCCACACTTGCTGCCGGTGGTCGACGGGGGCTGACACCAGGTTGCAATACGGACCAAGGAAGTTAGCCACCGCGAATAGAACCCCACCCTTGCAG
This sequence comes from Paulinella micropora, assembly GCA_019918135.1. Lineage (NCBI taxonomy): Eukaryota > Cercozoa > Imbricatea > Euglyphida > Paulinellidae > Paulinella > Paulinella micropora. Next base: position 297,488 of record WBZZ01002433.1, on the reverse strand, counting down.
CGATTTTTCTCGCTGACCTCCGCAGGTTTTCCAAAAATCCGGAATCCATCCAGGCTGCATTTGGAAAGTTGCTTCTTGCCCATGCGGTGCTCCTGAGCCCCGATGACTAGCCAGCCCTCGTGCTTGTAGAATGATGGCCCATTCCGCCGTGCCTACGTTGTCGTATCCCGTTTTACCCTGCCAGTTGTGACTCGCGACGAGTAGCTTGAAGCCGGTATCGAACTGCTTGGAGCGGTGCTTCTTGGCTCGTTTCCGGACCCGACGGCCGCGCTTGGCTTCCGCGCTCGTGCTGCCCCCCTCTGCAGGTGCTTGCGCAGGTTGGTCCCCCACTGCACTGGCCGCCGAATGCAGGGGCACCACATGCACATCAGCACACTCAGACACACACTTAGGTGCATCGGCAGCCAATTCCGAAGACACCACCTGCACATCATCGACACATTCTTCATGCAGAGGCAAGACGCGATATCCCGTCGCAGCTTCCTCCTTCCGGACCGCCGCTTCCCCACGCAGATGGATGCGAATAAGCCTTCGGACACGTTCCCTGTCCCTGAACCTGCGCCCAAGGGCCACATTGACCCCTCTGCCGAAGAATTTGAGATGTTTGAATTGCTGCAACGCCGTCTGCCTGCTGTCATCGTCCTCGTAGACCAGCTCCAGGTGACGAAACATTCGCTGGCCTTGCCACTCCATTACCGGGACCACCAGACCAAGACCGCTCATTTTGGAGGCGATCTCCTGTAGATTGGCGCGTTCTGAGAGCCCCCAGACAATCAGATTACGCCCGTCCTTGTCGTACCGATCTACCCGCCGGTACCGTCGAGGCGGCGGTGCCATCTGCCATATAGCGCCGCTCGCCTTATGTTGAAGCGCCGACCCGTGTGCCAGGTTTGGGGAGGAAGGATGAGGCGCAGCTAAGATAGCCTCTCCACGTGGTTCAGGAATTCCGTCATATACGCGAGCCCTCATCCTCTCATCCTGGGACATCGGGCCAGAGCCCGTCGAAGAGGCATTCCCACGGGGATTGTCCAGGTCTTCGGCGATTCTACCTTGTCCCATAAGGGCCACAGTGGTAGCTCCGTGCTTCGCGTATTTGTAATCCATTGAGAGTAGTAGACGGCCAATGTCGCTGGCCATCACCGCCGCGCCTCTTTACGCCGAGGAAAGCGCCCGTCCATGCAAATAGCATCGGCGGTATCTGCAACACACACTACACGCATTTCCGCCGGTGTCACTGGACGCTGCCGCGTCGCTTCGTGCCCTTCGGCGCCCGCCAGCACCCCCAGCGTCGCCAGAACCTGCCTCACGCACTACACACACTCTCCATCGCATCGCCAACGCCTCTGCTCTCATGCCTTATGGACTTTCAGCTGCTCCTAACAATACACATCATGAGGTACGGGTGTCCCCGAGTGGAGCCAGATCGGACGGCGTGCCGCTGAAACTCCTTCCCCCACGTGGGTATAGAAGGCGCGAACCTAGCGGTACCTATAGGGTCTTACAGACAAGTATAGTAATCCCAGCCGAAGCTGCTCAGTTAGAAATGCAACGGTGGAGGTTGTGAATGCATGGGGCAAGGCACGGCAACGCAGCAAGGCACTGGCAAGGCATTGGGACCGACTGAAGCCCCTCTCCAACGTGCGCGTCATCGTGTATTCCAGTTAGGCAACCCCGAAGAAGCGAAGATAGGGAGGAGATAAAACCCAGATAGGATGAAGATAGGATTAACATGAAGCCGAAATGGAGCCGAGTTGGAACAGGTCAACTCGGCCCCATCTCGGCTCAATGTGAATCCTATCTTCAACCCATCTCGGTACTGTTTCCTCCGAATGCTCACCTCAACAAGATCACCAAACCGGAACTGGAAGCCCTCAGGCATTTACTCGGCAGGAAATTCGGCGAAAATGGGCTAACCAGGAAACCAGACCCAAACCAACAGCCAAGAAAAACGAGCCAACCAACAATCCAACAGACAACCCCACAACCTGCCTGGCCGAACCCCTACCGAGTAAATGCCCAGTTGAGAGTTGCGCATATCCCGATGACCGCCCTCCCCAAGCGGTCACCTTCGTGGGGAGAGGCCCAACCACCTCTTCTTCCCATGGAGTGCCATCTTGTGCACCCCTCCAGAATAATAATAATAATAATAATAATAATAGTGCTTCTCTGTCAATGGCTGATGCAAATCTGCACATGCGCCTCCATCGTCTCACCCGTGAGGGGAGTACGAAGAATTGACGATAGGCTCTAATGACACCCCCGCAAGGGCAGTTCCAACACTTCCAGACGGACCGGTATGTTCAATGAAAATACTGGTGGCACCGACTGGAATCGAACTGGCGACAGGGCCCAGATGGTAGAACTTGACCACTGGGCTATCACGGTGTCCATAATAATAATAATAATAATAATAATAATAATAATAATAATAATAATAGTGCTTCTCTGTCAATGGCTGATGCATTTCTGCACATGCGCCTCCATCGTCTCACCCGTGAGGGGAGTACGAAGAATTGACGATAAGCTCTAATGACGCCCCCGCAAGGGCAGTTCCAACACTTCCAGACGGGCCGGTATGTTCAATGAAAATACTGGTCCAGAAATAGACCGGTATGTTCAATGAAAATACTGGTGGCACCGACGGGAATCGAACTGGCGACAGGGCTCAGATGGTAGAACTTGACCACTGGGCTATCACGGTGTCCGTAATAATAATAATAATAATAATAATAATAATAATAATAATAATAATAATAATAATAATAATAATAGTGTATCTCCTGCCAATTGCTGAGCCAAAAGGCCATGTGCATCCAGTCCTCCATTCCATAAGGAAAGTCTCCACACCAATCGGTGGAATAAAGGAACTGACGGCATAGAACATTACTCTAGGAGCTTTATACCAATCAGCCCATGGAAAGGACCGATGGCCTATGTACTCCCTAATAATAATAATAATAATAATAATAATAATAATAATAATAATAATAGTGCTTCTCTGTCAATGGCTGATGCATTTCTGCACATGCGCCTCCATCGTCTCACCCGTGAGGGGAGTACGAAGAATTGACGATAAGCTCTAATGACACCCCCGCAAGGGCAGTTCCAACACTTCCAGACGGACCGGTATGTTCAATGAAAATACTGGTGGCACCGACGGGAATCGAACTGGCGACAGGGCCCAGATGGTAGAACTTGACCACTGGGCTATCACGGTGTCCAATAATAATAATAATAATAATAATAATAATAAAAAAATAATGATAATAATAATAGTGCTTCTCAGTCAATGGCGAATGCATTTCTGCATATGTGCCTCCATCGTCTCACCCGCGAGGGGAGCACGAAGATTTGACGATAGGCTCTACTGACACCCCCGAAGGCAGCTCCAAGCCTTCCAGACCGACCAATACTTTCAAAGAAAATATCCTTTGAAAATACTGGCCCCGACGGGAATCGAACTGGCGACAGGTCCCAGATGGTAGACCTTAACCACTGTAATAATAATAATGATAATAATACTATATCTGAGGCGTACTGATGCAGCTAATGGCATATCCTCAACGGACATAAGCCTCCAATACCCTTGTTCGAGGTCCTCCACCCCCCCGTGTCAGTCTGCAAGACGTCACCGAATGTGCAAGTGCATACACCAAGCGCGGTTGCCAGAGCTGCCTCGAAACCCCACCCATAACAATCTGGTGTCTGCTGGGTCCTGGGCTATCAACCAGCATATGCGGAGTTTAAGATCTTTTACGCGCGCAACGACCCTCCTCCCCAGCATCTACCACCAAAGGGATATGAGTTGGCGTCACAGTTTAACGCCTTGAGGCCATTGGGCTGAATGATAATAATAATAATAATAATAATAGTGCTTCTCTGTCAATGGCTGATGCATTTCTGCACATGCGCCTCCATCGTCTCACCCGTGAGGGGAGTACGAAGAATTGACGATAAGCTCTAATGACACCCCCGCAAGGGCAGTTCCAACACTTCCAGGCGGGCCGGTATGTTCAATGAAAATACTGGTCCAGACGGATCGGTATGTTCAATGAAAATACTGGTGGCACCGACGGGAATCGAACTGGCGACAGGGCCCAGATGGTAGAACTTGACCACTGGGCTATCACGGTGTCCAATAATAATAATAATAATAATAATAATAATAATAATAGTGCTTCTCTGTCAATGGCTGATGCATTTCTGCACATGCGCCTCCATCGTCTCACCCGTGAGGGGAGTACGAAGAATTGACGATAAGCTCTAATGACACCCCCGCAAGGGCAGTTCCAACACTTCCAGACGGGCCGGTATGTTCAATGAAAATACTGGTCCAGACGGATCGTTATGTTCAATGAAAATACTGGTGGCACCGACGGGAATCGAACTGGCGACAGGGCCCAGATGGTAGAACTTGACCACTGGGCTATCACGGTGTCCAAATAATAATAATAATAATAATAATAATAATAATAATAATAAGAATAATAATAGTGCTTCTCTGTCAATGGCTGATGCAAATCTGCACATGCGCCTCCATCGTCTCACCCGTGAGGGGAGTACGAAGAATTGACGATAGGCTCTAATGACACCCCCGCACGGGCAGTTCCAACACTTCCAGACGGACCGGTATGTTCAATGAAAATACTGGTGGCACCGACGGGAATTGAACTGGTGACAGGGCCCAGATGGTAGAACTTGACCACTGGGCTATCACGGTGTCCATAAAATAATAATAATAATAATAATAATAATAATAATACTATATCTGAGGCGTACTGATGCAGCTAATGGCATATCCTCAACGGACATAAGCCTCCAATACCCTTGTTCGAGGTCCTCCACCCCCCCGTGTCAGTCTCTCGCCTGATGATCGGGGCCACCGATGGAGCTCCTGAGGGCAAGACTGCACTAAGCCGAGGTTATTCCGCAGTCCCAGCAACCTCTTGCAAGACGTCACCGAATGTGCAAGTGCATACACCAAGCGC
>WBZZ01002433.1:220000-287500 GCA_019918135.1 Paulinella micropora | reverse complement strand
AATACACCAGCTTACATTAAATAATATCTTTTGATTATAACCGACAAAAGTGGAGTCCCAGCCTAGATTTTCATATCCTTCAAATTTCAATTCAGCAATTTGAAAAATAGCCACTCCCCTAAGCAAAGCAAGAAGGAAAGGTGGTGGAGGAGTGTAGGAAAGGAGTTGGGGAGGTGTTAGTAGCTTGCAGGGCACAAAAACAACAGTGAAATCTTGCACAGAGGCACATAAAGCTGCACGACAAGACACTCGTTGTGTGTACGATTTTGGCACCTCAAGCAGTGTGATTGGAGTGTGTAAGGTGCATAGAAAGTGTACTCAGTGAGACAGAAACATAAGGGGGCTCACTGGTGTTATTGTCGACACATTGTCGAGCCGAAGGAGTGCTTAACAAACACACACAAGCAGAAGGAAAACATCCTCCTATCAATTCTGTCAACAATCCTACACGTATACCCACACATACTCCTCACGAGGAGAATAACCACCAATTACACGCTCTAACTCTTGTTTGTACTGCCACAAACACGTAACACACTCAAACGCTGTTGACACGTCAATACGTGCGACGGAGCAGAAGAAAACAAACAAACGACAGACATACAGAATCCTATTCCTTTGGCATAAAACTGTTTCTACAAACAACACCCATCCCACACCAAAGAAGGTAGCCATCTCTCAAAGGGGTGGTAGGCCAGTCTATTAAGACATAGGCCGGGGGAATTGAAGACAGGGAGGCTAAAAAGGAGTGTGTTTTGGGAACGATTTTTATTTTTGTTCACAGACAACGAAACACACACCCCACATCACACTCAAACACTCCAAACGTGTTGTGTGGTGTCAAGGTCAACAAGGACAAGAACTCTGATACTGAGCAGCTCCCAAGACATCAACGACAAGTGTGTGAAGAGTCACCAGCACTCGGTACACACACAGGCATACACACTCTCGTAGACACACAGACGAGACACACACCTCACATCACACCCAAGCACTAACAACGTGTGTGTGGTGTCAAATATGTCACCAAGAACAAAAACTCAGACACCGAGCAACTCACAAGGCATCAGCCGTTGTTGTGTGAAGAGTCAGCAGCACTCGGTACACACAAACACATACACACACACGAGAACACTCACAAACACACCCCCCATACCTCAAAAATGCAAAGCTTCGGTTGGTTTTTGAGTTGGGAAAGGTTCTTTCAAAAAAGGACAATAACAGTGACCTATTGGGCTGAGCCCAGAAAGGATTATTGAAAACCTTTTTGAACGATTCTTGATTGTGTACGCACGAGGGTGGAGTAAGGTTGCTAACCGACTTGTCTGTGAAGCACAAGTGTGGTGTACTTTGTCAGGGTGCACACGTACACATCGTCTGGCTTGGCAGAAGGAACAGCAAGGCTTCCCCCGACAGAGGGGGAGGGTGAGTCCACCAATTCCTTGACTGTTATTTGTTGATTGTTGTGTTGGGTGTGAGTTGGTTGTCGTGTTGTATAACATCGTGCTTGACACGAGCATTGACGACACAGTGAACAGCACACACGACAACAAAAGACAAACATAACAGCACACTTACACAACACGAGAACATACGACTCCATCTGCTCGTTTCAACCCTTCAGGGGCACACTGAACATGGCGTGGATAGGCTCTAAAACGAGATCATCCATCGCTATAAAACTCTACATGTCTGACGAAGCAGACGGTAACGACACGCCCGCCACAGGCGGCGGTTTTACCACTCCCGCAAGGGGAGGAGGACGAGCACAGGAGGAACCTGTCCCTCGCTCCCCATGGAGAGGGCCCGACAATTGGTTGGTAATTTCGGCTCGTGCAATTCAAACGAAGGTAGTGCTGGACCGATACCGAGGCCCAGCCGAGGGATGGCAGGCAGCCATCAAGATGACGAGGAACATGTGACTAACCTAAACGACAACTCGATGCATCTTTTCCCGAATAATATGTACGAGGATGCAACTTGGTACAGGTGTATGTTCAAGGAACCCTCGACAAGGGGCTATGGATTAATGCATTTGTTCAATCCGAGCCTTACTGCAAATGGTACCGCTACCATACATCATGTTATGGACCTCTACAGGGTTCTAGCAACCGTGCGTGACTCCTTATTAGACGAAGCGTGGCAGATAAACCACCAAAGGTACCCAGCTCTGCTGAATACCTTATTCGTCGAGAAAAAGGATCTGCAACCCTCTCTCACTTTTCCTTTCACACAGGACCCAGATAAAGAACTAGCTACAGACACAAAGTGGCCCAACTCGGTAGGGTTGCTGGTGTTTATCTCAGAGATACAAGCTTGGAATATAGTTTCAGCACGAAACCTGAGTGCTGCGGTTGCAATTTGTAATCTCACCCTCACAGAGCACAAGAGCTGGAAGAAACAGCTTTCTCCCCTCTGAGGACGATTCAACAGCAGCTGCCCAAGCCCGGGACACCCTTGTTAAGGAGCTGCTTGATACAATCGAACAGCATCAGTGGACCTGGGTGAGCAGGATGGCAACGAAGTTCAAATACTTCAAGGCCACCATGGTGTTCGAGAAGCCTATTAGGGGTGGTAAGGCGGTGGAAAAGAAAATCGCTCCCCACCCGGCGGTTAAGCTCTACTGGTGCAACTTCCTCGCTATGTGCGAGTTAGTGGCACAGACCATCTGTGACATCCTCCAAATTCGCTTAGCGAACGAGGTTCATGTCACATATGGCAATGATGGCAGAGCAACCGTCGTCCCAGAGGGAACGACATTCGTCTTCTTTCACAAGAAGGTAGTTGTCCCGCCCCAGGGAAACCAGGGGGTGGCGGACACAACCGACCTTCAAACACCACGAAAGACAAAAGAAAGCGAACGACAAATTGGTCGAACGCTCTGACTCGGCTCGACATGGCCACAACTTTTGACTATGGCAAGTATAACCCGCAAGTCAATATTGATTATGGCGAAGGTATCTTGCTTTTGTTGGGCTATACGTGTCTAGACAGCACGATTGGACAGTTCAGTCTAACCGCTGCTGACACTAAACAGATATTAGCCAACAAAGCCAGTCGTTGGGCATCCCAAGACTTGTTAACGCACAAGTGGCCACAATGGGATGAGGAAGCGGGCCGACTGATTCAAGGGGGACAATTGAAGCATCCCGGCCGATCTCATACCCTGCTCGAACAATTTGTAAAGGGAGCCAACTGGGGTTTCATGTACGACCCTGTTATCGTCGCCGACCTGGTGTCGGCAATGGCACAACGTATGTGGGAAGCCGATGTGCCACACAACGAAATCGTGGACCTTCCACAAAAGCTGATCACGCCCCTAGTTCGTGCTGATTTGGCGATGTTACTAGTGGCAGTCCTTAAGGGCATCGCTAGAGCAACGACCACCAAAGGCCGAACAACGGGGGAAAGATACATTCGCAACGTCTTGTCACAGGCACAGGATGCCGATGACCGCGCATTCTCGCTTCAGAGTTTTCGCGTTGACCGATTGGTCGAAGTATCTGCGTGGGATGCAACTTTTGTGAAGAAGATCTTCGGCTCTAAATCGAACAAGGACGAACGTATGCGGCGGGCAAACATCTTGCTGCAGGCCATGCAGGCTGTGGGATTGTCGTTGCCTGATCATCAGGCCAAGGCAAACGAACCACAGTTCGACATACTGTCCTTCGTCACATCCACCTCATGGGGAGACCACTCTTATACGGGGTCCAGCTCCTATCAGAGATCCCCCTCGAGTTCACCTAACCCATACTGGTTATCGTCGTCGAGCTCATCGAGCTCCTCGAACTCGTATTGGGGACAGGGGCCGCGACATTCTCTCCAAACCCATACGCATTTGCATCCTCTCCAGCGGGGGGTAACCCTAACCCATATGCCCAACAATCCACTTCGGGATTCATTCTCCACCACCGGTGGGCTTGACATCACCACCTCATACTTACCAAGCACCACAGTTTACCATGCCCATCTACTCACCACCGCCCTTACCACCCCCCATGTTACCTCCCACACCACAACCGGTTAGCCAGACACAAGGGGCCCCGCCCCCACGTCAGCCGGCGACAAAGAAAAAGAAAACACGTACAATCCCACGGCAAACCAATCAACCTCTCAGCTCATTAGCCATCGACCCTGGTCCGGCTGGATGCCCGTACGAGGTACAGAGGTTAGACGACCTTGGCAACCCGCCAACGGTCAATCTAATACTTTGTGTGATTATTTTCACCACGCACTGGCTTTTAACTGCTTACCAGAACGTCGATTTTGGGTATGGCCTTGCCTCATGGGAAAGTCGTGTCAACGATGGCACACATTCCCGGGCACCCCACAGCGCCCAATAGCGATGAGGCGGTATACACGCAGATACAAGGCGGGAGAGTCGAAGGTCAAGAGGACGGAAGATGGTGATTGGGTGCCCTGCCCGAAACAGCAGGCACACATGAACTTGCCATTCCCGGACGTTGATGAACACGGACGGGTCTCTCTGATGCCAAACGGGCACGTGGCGAGTTGGTGCGCCGCCTTCGATGCGGAAGCCGAAATGCTCAAGAGCCAATACCCGGCGGCGGACAAGTTCGCGGCATACATGCCCGGGCAGGAGTCACTCCTGAGCCAGATGGGTAAGCCCGCAGCACGCAAACGCAAACGCAAACGCAAGCAACACGTCACATGTATTGTGCAGGCCAAGGCCAGCCAGCAGGACACAAGTCCTACAACAACTCAAGTCCTAGACAATCAACGGAAGGGACCCATCCCGGGGCACGTAAGCGGGTGCGTTTTGCACACCCGTTGGAAACGATAGCCACCGCAGAGGGTGATGGACTAGTTGTCGGGACAGGCGCAGTAGTAACAGAAACACTATTTAATAGGGTGACTGTAACGGAGGCCACACCAATGCCAGGTCAGGTGACACAAGCCAAGATCGAGTCACCGACGGCTAGGGTTGCTGTGTCCCCACCCGCACCGATAGTAGATAAGACAATAAGGACGGAGGCTACACCAACGCCAGGTCAGGTGACACAAGTCAGTATCGAGTCACCGACTGCTAGGGTTGCTGTGCTTCCTTCTACATCACAAGTAGAGAGTATTACGGGGGTCACAGACCCCTCGATCACAGTCAATAGTACTGCTACGGCAGGGGTGAGCGAAGAGATAACAGAGGGGCACAACAGTAGTCGTGGCCGTACACCTTCACCTGAGGTGACGACCTTCCGCAACAATGTACAGGCGGACCCTCACCCATCTCCACCCGAAGACGATGTCGCACAAGCGGCTAGTGAGGATGATGGTAAAATGGACGGGCTAAGTTGCCGTGTCCGCACAGCGGACACCTGCGTAAGCAAGGCAGGTTCCATCCCAGTCGCCTCACTACAGAAAACAGCCCTTTTTGAGAACAAGGTGATTAACATTAAAGCCAGGGCAAAACAACAAATAGCACCTCAACGGTCTTTGCTCGGTCGTGGTGTTCGACTAGCCCCGGGAACGGTGGCAGGTTCCGATATTAAGCACCCGAATATACCGCATATTGATCATGCATTTCCCTCACACACAGACAACATGTATACTGCATCACCATTCACAGCACAGAATCCTGTAGTGCTCCCGGGCCCACGGGATGGCCCAAGCGTTGCTCCGGCGGTCGTAAGCCAGATGGGACTAACACCCTTGGTGGACCCGGACAAGCTTGGCGATGCACAACGCCGGATGGCCTGCAGGTATGCTGAGATGGAACTGCAACAAGCCCTCATGTCGACAGCCGAACCCCAGGACCTCCCCGCAGCGGAGGCAAGGGACATGAGCTACACCCGTCTATTTTGGCGGGAGCTCAACGCCCACCTAGACACCGGTAACGATAGCATGGCACAAATCACCTTCGCGGGGAAAAGATTTATAGATAAATTCGGAAAGTTATTCGATTTCACGCGCGAAGGGAAGCTCGGATATATCCGGGGTGCTAACGACGGAAGAAGTGCGATCATTGGTCGTATACCGTTGACGGTGGAATTCCCGACTGGCATGACATACACAATACACGTCTTGGTGGTGCAAGATTTCCCGGGAACAATAGTGCTGGGTAAACCTGATCTGAAGATGATGGAAGCTCAGCTTTTATTAGGGCAGGATGTTATTAAGTATGGAAGGGGCCGCCATGTAGCGGAATACCCCATACTTAACCCTAGTCCAGAACGTCCGGTAGATCATCCGTATAGGGGGAGAGCGCAGGTGACCTTGATCCCGCCCGCACCCCCCATACCGCATGATATACGGACACAGCAGCGTGTTACGCCCGTTGGCACAGCATGGGTATACACGAATGTTTATGTCCCGGAGCTGACCGGCCCATGGGTGGGCTTCGAGGATTTAGCAGCTGAGCGCGAGGCCCAAATCTTGCTGCTGCGGAAGCAGGATGAATCATGGCACGGCTTTGACCAAAGCTAACTATATGGGGGTGGGCAGAAACGGCCACATGAATTCATAAGGGTCAAATCCAGCTTGGTTTTCCATGCATCTAAACGCCTCACAGAGGACGATAATGTGATGGAAAAGTTAAAACTATGGTACAAGGGATCGGAGCCTATACAACCCGAGAACCTGTCGAAGGTACCGAAACTTCTGGCTGACAGGTTGGATCGGGGCGAAGACATCACCATTATACTCCCGATACACCCCACCGTGATGTGGTGGAGGGATGTATTGGATAGGGTGGTCGATGACCCTATACCGATACCTAGTCGACAGGCTAAACCACTCATGGCATTCCGATTAGATCAAGGCAGGATGGTCTGGCATACAGAACCAAACTACTGACCCGAAAGGTGGATGACATGCGGGAGATTGCCTTTCAGATCTTTCCGGGGTTCTTTCACAAGTCGGCAGCGAAACAATACGCCGATGTGTTAGTAGAACTTCAGGAATTTGCAACATGGGACAACCAGTCCACCACGATATACCCAGGCAGGGACGCGAAGGATGAGGTTGAGGATCCGGACTCCATCTTAGAGTACCCGGATGACCCGAGAGACCAGAAACCGGTCGAAGAGATCATCGACGAAGTCGTGGCGCGACAGTCAGGGTCACCAGACTTTGTTCGGGATCAAGGTGGCCGGCGACCTTTAATCCGCCTACCGACCGAGGACACCCTGCGCTCATGGAAAAAGGTTCGCGCTCATCAAGCCGCTTTGCAAGAGTCAGATTGTGAGCTTTGTGTCAAGCTTGCCTCTGCGCAACGCGACGTCATCATCAGCAACAGACAGGACAACGAAACGAGAAACCTTGCTCGCCGACAAAAGCGGACTGCTGCCGCAAACTTGGCTGTGCATGTCAAGAGCACTGAATGCACTCGAGATTTGGCGTTGCAAGAAGAAATTGTAGGACCTGAAACCTGGGGTTTTTACCACACTTTTCTGCAGGCCCATGGAGAAGTGCCTGAGCACCAGGTCAGAGTCCTCTTGCATGCAACAGTCTGTAGCTTCATGTCTCAACATTGAAGCACTCACCACCTTGAGTTTGTTTGCAAAACAGTACAAAATTGTTTACTTCCTCCATGTGCCACCTATAACATCTCTGGTGTCTTGCTCTTCAATGCACAAACATGCTGTTGTGCTTTTCTACGGCAGGAATCTCCGCAGCAAGAACCACCAAACGCAAGCAATGCGCAGGCAGGAGGAAGAGACGTGCAAGAGCAGCCTGAGCTTATCTCCAATTCCGTCACTGAAAGTAATTTAACTGAAGACGCTGCACTTTCTTTTGATGCTGTAAAGATGATTGATTCAAACGAGCAGGCAATTGAATTCGATGGTCCTTCTACAACCGACCAGCAGGATGTACTATTAGAAGGTGTTGGGTTTGCAAGGGAAGCGAAGACCTCTGTAGGTGGTGCACCTGACTCCAACTTGCCGCAGGTTTCATTCCTGCCAGTCAATCGAAACCAGTTGGCGACTGCAAGTCGAAATTCAAACCGAGTCACAGCCCAGGACGCCCACCTTGGAGACATCACTCCGCTCGAGAAATTCGATATCCGCTTCCCTAACCAAGGTCGACCGACAGACGGAGCTGAGAAGAGAAGAGATGATAACACCGCAGCCTTGAAAAAGAGACAACCTTTCCTGAAGCCTAATGACATGGTCTTGGCTAGAGTTGAGTATTCGGTCGAAGAAGAGTCAGGAAAAACCCAGCAGCCTGTGTGCGTGTTCAAGATCCTGAAAATTTTCCAGGACCGTCTGGATTGTGCAACATGGATGAGGGTTCGTTGGTACGGAGAGGAGGGGGACATGTTTCTAGGAAAGTACAGTGAGAAAAAGGAAAAACTCACGGAGAAGGACCAGAGGCTGATGGAAACTCTGCGATCACAGAGCCACATCTACTCTGCGATCACAGAGCCAAGATGTGGACAATGACGTGAGGTTCAAGATCACACCCGATGAAAATCTATTTCTGGCCGGGAGCGACGAAAATAACCAGGTTCAAGGCAGCAACTTGCAGCTCCGATGTTAGTGCATTGGGGAAAATCTTCGGACCTGCTCACAAAAGGGAACATGATTCGACGAAACCTCATCAGGCTCATCACCACCGACATCAGACTCCGGGCTATTCCAGGCCTGAACATCGTGGAGGCTGTCAAGCAGGCTCAAGCTCTAAAACCAACTCGAAAATCAAACAAAAAACGACCTGTAACTTCTCCCTCTTCCTCAGATGCCGAGAATAACTCAGAGTCTGCAAGTTCTTCAAGCGTGCAATGCAATGTACGCAAGAGGGCGAGGTCAACACGAGAAGACTTATGATTTTGTTTTTTGCTGCTGAGGGTCCAAGTCACTAACGCAGCTTGTTTTTTACTAGAAACATTGTCTGTGGTCTCTACCACGGCTACATATGAAGAATTGCGGGTCTTGTTTGGGTGTCATGATCGCTCAGAGTATGAGTCAGTAAACTGTCGACTCCGCAAATGCAATGTTGAGCAATGTGGTCAGAAACTTTTCTCAAAACACTCGGATCAAGCTACCGCTTTTCACTTTATCCTACATCAAGAAAATTCACATCGACGTAACTGTTTAATAAACTCAGTGGAAGCAATCAGACTTTGGTACTAAAAATCCTACTGATAAGTAGAACCACAGTTGTGTCCGGTGCTGGTCAATAATTTTGCTTTGAATGCGAGGCTGGTAATAGAATTTCTTCAGTCGATTGCAGCTCATGTCATAGGTCACGTTGTCACTGTCAATTTTGGAAAAATAAATCCCACAAGCAGAAATTCTTGCAGAAAAATCATTTCTACCTTGCATGAGCAAGTAAAATAAAAATAGGAAGCTTGGTTCTCTGCGGATGGACTGCTTCCTCAGTTACTGGTGATTTTGGGTTGGTTAACCCGGCTTAAGCCTGACTTAAGAAATCCAAGGTCACAAGGCTCATATCCTCTAAGACCGCCTGGTTCCCTTGGTACTACCGCCTGGGACGATGCTCGTTAGCAAGGCACATTCGCTCCGTAATAATTCAGACGCGCGTGAGCCTTGCTTTCGTAACCAATGACATCGGTTGCTACTGACGTTTGCATTGCCGATCTTTATATTAGTAAAGATCGGAAATTCAAAGTTTTCTGCTCTACGACTTTTCCCGGGGGAAGTGCCACGTGAAGAACCCACAAGTACAGGTTCATAAATGAAATGTATTTAAATGTTGCAGGCAGGCAGGAGAATTCCATAAAGTAAGAAGCTGGGTTCTCTGCGGATGAACTGTTTCTTGTGCATCGCTTGATGTTGTACTTCTAAGCTTGAGTTGCAACATTTGTCGGTGCAGCAATATTGGCGACGTTTCTTGCTGGCACTCTACCTAGTTTTTGGACAAAAAATTGTCCAAACACTTTGTAGAGCACACTTGCCTTGTGACCTAGTATGCGGCTATTGAATAATATTGTTTCCTGCAGAAGTTTTTTTTATTTTTTTTTGTCCATTGGGGCACCCACAAGTTCAATTCTTTTTGCTTTAAGTATTTCAACCTAGTATATAGGGAAAGAATGAAAGGCTACAAGAAGCTGGGTTCTCTGAGGATGAACTGCTCCTTGTTGGTTTCTCTGCAATTCCAAGTTGCGCGATTATTGGCGACTTGGAAATGCAAAGACTCTGCGCCTGATGACAACGTTAGTAGCTTGGCTGGTTCCATTCACTGTCTTGATTTTGCTTGTGAATCAATTCAGCCAGCGTTGATGAGGCTCCGGAACGTCGTACGCGCAACTGTGCAGCTTCTTGGAAGTGTTACTGTTCAGCTTCCCGAGAAGTTGCTGATTGCTGGTCGTCTTCGGACTTCTCGGTCTAATGTGACAGAGAAGTCCGAAGAAGACAACACTGACTTGTTGATGGGCGTAGATTACTCTTGCTGCGCAGTTTGTTTGAGGTGCCGATAGTTCTTCTGAAATCGGCACCGCAAACAGATGCGACCTAGTTGCTGGATTTTAGTCCTTGCATGAGCGCATACTATAGCTCTGATGCTTGGGTCAAAAATCCTTAAATTAACAGGTGGGGTGTTAATGATCAGTTGATCGAAACAGAGCTAGGTTCTAAAAATCCTGAGGATAACTGGAACCAAAGTTCTCTTCCTACCTCACGACTATGCATACCAAGAGTTCAATACTTCATGATGCCTATGTGTTGCATGTGCAACCAAGAAGACCGGTCCTTTCGACCGTTTTTTTTCTTCCAAAAAACATATCTGTGTATATATCGAAAAAAATACGGATTCTGCGTTACAAAATAGTGATTCCGCTGGCTTTATTATTATTATTATTATTATTATTATTATTATTATTATTATTATTATTATTATTATTATTATTATTATTATTATTATTATTATTTACTATATCTGAGGCGTACTGATGCAGCTAATGGCATATCCTCAACGGACATAAGCCTCCAATACCCTTGTTCGAGGTCCTCCACCCCGTGTCAGTCTCTCGCCTGATGATCGGGGCCACCGATGGAGCTCCTGAGGGCAAGACTGCACTAAGCCGAGGTTATTCCGCAGTCCCAGCAACCTCTTGCAAGACGTCACCGAATGTGCAAGTGCATACACCAAGCGCGGTTGCTAGAGCTGCCTCGAAACCCCACCCATAACAATCTGGTGTCTGCTGGGTCCTGGGCTATCAACCAGCATATGCGGAGTTTAAGATCTTTTACGCGCGCAACGACCGTCCTCCCCAGCATCTACCACCAAAGGGTTATGAGTTGGCGTCACAGTTTAACGCCTTGAGGCCAGTTTTGAGGCAGCTCTAGCAACCGCGCTTGGTGTATGCACTTGCACATTCGGTGACGTCTTGCAAGAGGTTGCTGGGACTGCGGAATAACCTCGGCTTAGTGCAGTCTTGCCCTCAGGAGCTCCATCGGTGGCCCCGATCATCAGGCGAGAGACTGACACGGGGGGTGGAGGATCTCGAACAAGGGTATTGGAGGCTTATGTCCGTTGAGGATATGCCATTAGCTGCACCAGTACGCCTCAGATATAGTATTACTATTACTATTATTATTATTACTATTACTAGTAATATTACGCAGTTGTTGGCTGCCTTTGCGCTCACCTATATTTTACGTAGATTGATAGCCAGATAGCCAGCTATATATATATATATATGTTACATATATATATATAGAGAGAGAGATTATTATTATTATTATTATTATTATTATTATTATTATTATTATTATTATTATGATTATTATTATTATTATTATTTGGACACCGTGATAGCCCAGTGGTCAAGTTCTACCATCTGGGCCCTGTCACCAGTTCAATTCCCGTCGGTGCCACCAGTATTTTCATTGACATACCGGTCCGTCTGGAAATGTTGGAACTGCCCTTGCGGGGTGTCATTAGAGCCTATCGTCAATTCTTCGTACTCCCCTCACGGGTGAGACGATGGAGGCGCATGTGCAGATTTGCATCAGCCATTGACAGAGAAGCACTATTATTATTATTATTATTATCATTATTATTATTATTATTATTATTATTATTATTATTATTATTCCATCTGGGCCCTGTCGCCAGTTCGATTCCCGTCGGTGCCACCAGTATTTTCATTGAACATACCGATCCATCTGGACCAGTATTTTCATTGAACATACCGGCCCGTCTGGAAGTGTTGGAACTGCCCTTGCGGGGGTGTCATTAGAGCTTATCGTCAATTCTTCGTACTCCCCCCACGGGTGAGACGATGGAGGCGCATGTGCAGAAATGCATCAGCCATTGACAGAGAAGCACTATTATTATTATTATTATTATTATTATTATTATTATTATTATTATTATTATTATTGGACACCGTGATAGCCCAGTGGTCAAGTTCTACCATCTGGGCCCTGTCGCCAGTTCGATTCCCGTCGGTGCCACCAGTATTTTCATTGAACATACCGCTCCGTCTGGACCAGTATTTTCATTGAACATACCGGTCCGTCTGGAAGTGTTGGAACTGCCCTTGCGGGGGTGTCATTAGAGCTTATCGTCAATTCTTCGTACTCCCCTCACGGGTGAGACGATGGAGGCGCATGTGCAGATTTGCATCAGCCATTGACAGAGAAGCACTATTATTATTATTATTATTATTATTATTATTATTATTATTATTATTATTATTATTATTATTATTATTATTAGTGGCACCGCGATAGCCCAGTGGTTAAGGTCTACCATCTGGGACCTGTCGCCAGTTCGATTCCCGTCGGGGCCAGTATTTTCAAAGGATATTTTCTTTGAAAATAATGGTCTGTCTGGAAGGCTTGGAGCTGCCTTGCGGGGTTGTCAGTAGAGCCTATCGTCAAATCTTCGTACTCCTTTCGCGGGTGAGACGATGGAGGCACATGTGCAGAAATGCATTCGCCATTGACTGAGAAGCACTATAGCTCACTATTATTATTATTATTATTATTATTATTATTATTATTATTATTATTATTATTATTATTATTATTATTATTATTATTATTATTATTATTATTATTATTATTATTATTATTATTGGACACCGTGATAGCCCAGTGGTCAAGTTCTACCATCTGGGCCCTGTCGCCAGTTCGATTCCCGTCGGTGCCACCAGTATTTTCATTGAACATACCGGTCCGTCTGGACCAGTATTTTCATTGAACATACCGGTCCGTCTGGAAGTGTTGGAACTGCCCTTGCGGGGGTGTCATTAGAGCCTATCGTCAATTCTTCGTACTCCCCTCACGGGTGAGACGATGGAGGCGCATGTGCAGAAATGCATCAGCCATTGACAGAGAAGCACTATTATTATTATTATTATTATTATTATTATTATTATTATTATTATTATTATTATTATTATTTAGGGAGTACATAGGCCATCGGTCCTTTCCATGGGCTGATTGGTATAAAGCTCCTAGAGTAATGTTCTATGCCGTCACTTCCTTTATTCCACCGATTGGTGTGGAGACTTTCCTTATGGAATGGAGGACTGGATGCACATGGCCTTTTGGCTCAGCAATTGGCAGGAGATAGTATAACTCAGTATTACGCTATTATTATTATTATTACTATTATTATTATTATTATTATTATTATTATTATTATTATAACTGCTACTACTACTACTAGATAGCTAGCTAGCTGAATAGATAGATAAATAAATAGAAAGAAAAAGATAGACCTGAACGCCGCCGTTGCTGCCTGCCTCCGCGCTCACCGCACCACCACTGCCCTACATTTTACATAGATAGATAGATAGCTAGCTAGCTAGATAGAGAGATAGATAGATAGAGAGAGAGAGAGAGAGAAAAGAGAGAAAGAGAGAGAGAAAGAAAGAGACCTGGCCGCTCTTACGCTTGGGAAGGTTGGCAAGAGACTCGGTGCGCTTGGGAAGGCTGGCAAGAGACTCGGTGCGCTTGGGAAGGTTGGCAAGAGACTCGGTGCGCTTGGGACGATTTTTGCCAACAATTCTGGCAAACTCTCTGCCATCCTAGCAGCTCGCTCTGCGCGGCTCTCTCCCTGGGCGGACGCTCCCGTACGCGTACCAACCTCAACGACTTTTGACCACTCCGTGCTGGTACAGCCTCTTGCTGCTCAGCGTCCCTTAGCAACTGCTGCGTTGCCTTGTCCTTGTCATTTTTAGCAACTGCTGCGGTGCCTTGCCTAATAGATTCCGCCAGCGCCCACCTCAACTGCTTCTCCTCGTCATTTTTGGCAGCTTGCCTTGCTTACCTCTCCTGATCGCATTAGCTACGTCCTCTGCTTGAGCTATCTCGTACTCTGCATCTTGCTCGGCCTTAATAAGCTTTCCAGATTGCACACGAGGGGATTCAGGGCAAGCTCCGACTACTACCAGGCTCGGGCTTTACAAAGACAGGAAGGGGCGCGGACTCCCACTCTGAATCGTCTTCAGTCATATCCACGACTGAAGACAGTGAAGACGTCCTTTGGGCCATTGCTTTCCTTGACAATTGGCTTCCACCTCACCATCTCATGCCCGTAAAAATAAGAAGTACGGAAGCTGTTGCTGATCTCCCGGATATTTGGGCACCTGGAAATTGAACTTGCTTCCGGCAAGCATCCCACCAAGTTTGTATACACTTGCGATGGAATGGGGCCCCACAGCATGTCACCTCTGCTAACCTAAGCTGGGGACTTCCAACCTCTTTGTACAAGACGTCCCCTATGTCATCCTTGCAACGACAAGTAGCATCGACTTCCCTGTTGCGACTACCTATGCTTTGCTCAATCTTGACACTAACAGGAGCCGAGCTTGAAGACGACAATGACACAGGCGACGAGCTTGAAGACGACGACGACACAGGCGACGAGCTTGAAGACGACGACGACACAGGCGACGAGCTTGAAGACGACGACGACGCAGGCGACGAGCTTGAAGACGACGACGACACACGCAACGAGCTTGAAGACGACGACGACACACGCAACGAGCTTGAAGACGACGACGAGCTTGAAGACGACGACGAGCTTGAAGACGACGACGAGCTTGAAGACGACGAAGACACACGCAACGAGCTTGAAGACGACGACGAGCTTGAAGACGACGACAAGCTTGAAGACGACGACGAGCTTGAAGACGACGACGGGCTTGAAGACGACGACGACACTACAAGGAAAACATGAATAAGAAGAAGAAGAAGAAGAAGAAGAAGAAGAAGAAGAAGAAGAAGAAGAAGAAGAAGAAGAAGGAGAAGAAGAAGAAGAAGAAGAAGAAAGAAGAAAAAGAAGTGCGTGGGAGGAGAGAGAGAGAGAAAGAGAGAGATATTGCCAGAATCTGAAAACCCAGGCACCAGGGGAGGCATCCTACCTAAAAAGAAAAAAGAAGGGGGTGGGAGGGGAGAGAGAGAGAGAGGGGGGAGGGAGAGGGAGAGAGAGAGACAGAAAAATGAGAGAGAGAGAGAGATAGAGAGAGAGAGAGAGAAAGAGAGAGAGAGAGAGAGAGAGAGAGAGTGCCAGAGCCGGAAGGCGAAGCAGAAAACACCCGAGCCAGCGTTGCCTCCACCGCAGGGTTGTGCAGCAAACGCATTTTCTTGCGGCCGGCAGTGCTGCCAGCGCGGGCTGCCTCTGAATGAGGCTCTCGTTTCTGGCCGCGATCTCGCCTGCCAGAGAGCTCGTAAAACGTTTCACGGCAGCCCGGCTGCTCCCAGTCCACAGGGTGGTACTCCTCGCTGGAGCTCAACCTGCTAGAGGTGCGCCCCTCGAACAAACTCTCTGTAAACCTACGACCCACCCCTGTGGGTACCCTAACTTTGCCGACGCCTTCACTTTCCAAGCTCTGCCAAGAAGTACCCTCGGGCAGCCCAATCTGCTGCTTGAATTCCGCGGCTAGCTCTTTGTAATACTCCCCCTCAGCAGGCCCTACCCTCTGCCGTGCAACGGTTTGGTTATGATGGTTGAGCTTACAAAAACACACACATCAGCAGCAACAAAAATGAATTTTTTTTTTAAGGAAGCAGTCTGAGCAAATATGAGCAAAAAAGAAAAAAATTCGAACACTAAAAAAACTAGTGGGCAGCCCCCCATCACTATCAAACATGGTTTGTAGGAACCAGGAGGAGTTGGGAGCTCATATCGGCAGGGTGGTTAGCCCCAGACTCGATCTTGATGCTGGTATAATTTTTTTGGAATTCACGCAAACATTTGCGTTAGGGCAGTCCTGAATGCCAAATTTCCTTGTTTTTGGCAGCATGAAAAAAATACAAGGTAAAGACAGAAAAAATAAAGTAAGAGTGGTCCCCGGATAACAAAAAGGAAAACCATCCACACCCATCAGCAAGCAATAGTAATGAATAAAATTTAAAAAAGGAAGCAGTCTGAGCAAAACAGAAAGAAAGTTCGAACAAAAAAAAAGTGGGCAGCATGAAAAAAAATTCAAGGTAAAGACAGAAAAAATAAAGAAAAGTAAGAGTGGTCCCCGGATAACAAGAAGGAAAACCACCCACACATCAGCAAGCAATACTAAACAATAAATTCAAAAAAGGACGCAGTCTGAGCAAAAAAGAAAGAAAGTTCGAACAAAAAAAGTAAGTGGACAGCATGAAAAAAAAATACAAGGTAAAGACAGAAAAAATAAAGAAACGTAAGAGGTCCCCGGATAACAAGCGGGGAAACCATCCACAACCATCAGCAAGCAATACTAATGAATAAATTTTAAAAAAAGGAAGCAGTCTGAGCAAAAAAGAAAGAAACTTCGAACAAAAAAAATGAGTGGGCAGCATGAAAAAAAAATACAAGGTAAAGACAGACAAAATAAAGAAAAGTAAGAGTGGTCCTCGGATAACAAGCGGGGAAACCATCCACACACATCAGCAAGCAATAGTAATGAATAAATTCAAAAAAAGGAAGCAGTCTGAGCAAAAAAGAAAGAAAGTTCGAACAAAAAACAAAAAAAAAAGTCGGCAGCATGAAAAAAAATACAAGGTAAAGACAGAAAAAATAAAGAAAAGTAAGAGTGATCCCCGGATAACAAGAAGGGAAACCATCCACACACATCAGCAAGCAATATTAATGAATAAATTCAAAAAAGGAAGCAGTCTGAGCAAAAAAGAAAGAAAGTTCGAACAAAAAAAAAAAAGTGGGCAGCATGAAAAAAAATACAAGGTAAAGACAGACAAAATAAAGAAAAGTAAGAGTGGTCCCCGGATAACAAGCGGGGCAAAAGACCTGCTGCCTGGTTCGCTGTATTTCCCTCATTTTCCTGAACAACACCTGCACACACATACATACACAGAAAGAAAACACACCAGCAAAGCAAGCAGGTTTACCTCAAATCCGGAACGCATCTGGGCTTCCAGGTCGTCGATCGCCACGTAGATTTTTTTTCGTGCCTTCTTTTTTTGGAAACAAGGATGATTGGGTGCAGTTACCTTTTCGCCGTTTCTGTCGATCAAGAAGTATCCCCCAGGAGGCCTGCCTCGCGTGGTGATCTTCTGGTCCAATTTGCTGTACTTGATTATGTTTTCTGCTAACTCCCTACAAGACAATGTGATGCTTAGATAGATACATAAATAGGTACTGAAGGGAAGAGAAGGAAGGAAAGAAGGAAAGTAGAAGGAAGGAGGGGAAAGGAGAGGGAGGGGAAGGAGGAGGAGCAGGAGGAGGAGGAGAAATGGATAGATAGATAGATGGATGGATAGATGGATGGATGGATGGATAGATGGATGGATAGATGGATAGATAGATGGATAGATAGATAGATAGATAGATAGATATATAGATAGATAGATAGATAGATAGATAGAGAGAGACTCAGAGGGAGAGAGAGAGAGAGAGAAAGAGAGAGAGAGAGAGAGAGAAAGAGAGAGAGAGAGAGACAGAAAGAGAGAGAGAGAGAATAAGAGAGAGAGAGAGAGAGAATGGGAATGTGAGAGAGAGAGAGAGAGAGAAAGAGAGAGAGAGAGAGAGAGAGAGAAAGAGAGGGAGAGAGAGAGAGAGAGAGAAGGAGAGAGAGAGAGAGGGAGAGAGAGAGAGAGAGAACCGTTGTTTGGTTTTCCAAGCTCTGAACACTTTGACCATGTCGGTCTTGACACCTCAAAACAGCACAACAGAGTCAATGAACAGCAACAGAAAGACAAAGAGTTACCGCTGGGTTCCGCGTTGTTTATGAACATGGCATCGTATTGTGGGTCATGTTTCACGTTGTCCAGTTTCATTTGCTTCACTGCACAGCACAAACATGACATCAACAGAAAGCACAGCACAAAACAAAAGGAAGAGTACCCCATGCCTCCTGTGTGTCCTTCCAGTGCTTCGTTGGAAGAAATGCCCTGCCCCTGGCAATGAGGGAGCCAGGGGCAGGTGGGGGTGAGTCAGATCCTGAGTCGTCTTCCTCGCGGTTGTCTTCCTCGCGGTTGACAGACTGGTCGTCGTCGTCGGAGTCGTCCACCATAGCTTCCCAGCTTGTGGTCCCATAAAAAGAGGGAAGGACACCCAAAAAATTCAAAAAAAAGGCAAAAAAATGGAAACCACCAACTTCAATGCCACCGGCCGCGGCATCCTTCGGTGGCAGGTTTGTCCTGATCGTTTGCAAATCCTTTTTTTGGGCCGGATCGTTTGCAAATCCTTTTTGGGTAACAGAACCCCAAGTTTTGCAAAGCTTGGAAGTGTGCCAACATGTCCACTGTGGACAGGGAGATGTCCAGGCGTATGCCCACTTTGTCCATAACACAGGTGGATGGAGTACGAACAAGGATCGTTCTGGCAAATGCGTCCATGGAGTGGGGCGCAGCTTCAGCAAGCAGAATTATGGTCAGCTGCCTCAGAACTCCGTACTTTTTGACCACTCCATGCTGCCTGTTTTCACTTACTGTGGGGACAGGGGGTGAGCAGAGGCAAAGCGAGATACTGGGAGACCAAAGCGCTGGACCCAGACTTTCACCCAGGTGTTTTTTTTTCTTTTCTCTCCCCTTTTTTTTTTCGACCAAACTTTTTGTCCGTTACATGTCAGTTGGTTACAGGGAGGCATGGAGGCAGAACGTATTCCACTCTCCCAATGCCCCTGGAGTGGGCTTGTTATTTTATGTGGAGATCAGGTACCATGCGATTGTTTTGTATCATATCTCATCTCTCAGTACGTGTGTTTGTGCAAGAACCTGGCCTCACTGATGCAGCAGTTGTTCAACATCTTCGGGATTTGGGTTGGACCTGGGTACTAGGAGTCGACGCTAGCCGTCGTACGTAAATTTTCTCTTTGTTTTCCCTCCCGAACAGTTAGACGGAGGCGTGAGAGGTGCCGGGGCGAAGCGAGTAGAAAGAATTCGTCGTTCTTGGTGGTGGACTCTTAAGAAGGCCAGCGTTACCAACCCAGAGAAATATACGGTCCATAATCTATTATACGCAGCAGACTTTGCCGATTGGGTTACGCACCAGGACCCCTCCCGTCTTAAGTATTTGGATGAAAGCCATTTCGAAAACTGGGGTACATTTCATATCTGCCAGTGCTGTTTTGTCTCTCATTTTCTTTGTTTCTAGATTGCTCACGTTGGCAGTGGTGTCGTGGGGAAAGGGGTGAGAGAGTGAATAGGGCCCGTCATATGACAGAGCGAGCGAGAAATGCTTTCATTGTTACCTATATGACGTCACTAACGCATCCAAGAGGGGGAGTATTGTTGAGTGTGAGGGAGGGATCTAATGACGGTCGTGATTATATCGAATCACTCGTTGATGCAGCTCATCACGGACACTTGGGGGACGGTGATATTCTCATGGTAGATAATGCAAAAATTCACGGCGCGGAGGAATGGCGAGAAGTTCAGGATCTGCTTCTTCTTGCTGTGGGGGTGAGAGTTGTTCGCCTGCCTGCTTACTTTCCAGAATTCATGCCATGCGAGTTGGTTTTCTAGAATGTGAAGAGGTGGATGCGGGCTCACAGGGGTACAGGAGCTTTCCGGGAAGAAATTTTCAAAGCGTTTGCATTTGCAACCAATCTCACCTTTGTGGCTCGACAGTGGAGGTGACCGATAAAATGGAGAAAGGAGGGCGGGAAGATTCAGAGAAATTCCTATTTCTTAAGTACAACGAACAATTACTTCAAGCGCTTTGATTTCAGTCAGCATCTGCATCTACAACCTGTGTTATGGCTCATTAGAAAGCTCTTAATGAGAGCTTTCAAATGAGCCACTACACAAGCCGCAAAGATCAGAACCGGCTGAGAACGAAACGTTTGAAGTCATTGCTCATTGTGGTTAAGTACAAGGAACTTCTCAAGGGAGAAAGGAGATAGGGGCAGATGGAGAAGGCGAAACGGAGAAAGGAGGGGGAAAGAAGGGAGAAAGGAGAAGGGAAAACGAGAGGCAGATAAGGAAAGAGCAGGACAGAGGACCATCAAAGGGGCAGGAGGAAGAGCAGGCGCAGATGCAAGAAGAAGACAGAAAATAAAAGAAGAAGGAGACGACCACCACAACATACACACACACACACACACACACACCACAAACACACACAGACACACACACACACACACACACACACACACACACACAGCGCCAAGCGACAAACAAGGCAGGCAAGATAGACAGACAGACAGACAATAAAAGAGAAAGAATGACAGAAGAAAACAACAGTACCGACCTTGCATACCCCAAAATTAATGAAACGAAAATAAACTTTAATAATATATTCGTTTTTCAAGTTGTTTGAGTATAGTCAACTAATATTACTGCTGCTCAGTTAAACTACTAGTAATTGTTATTATTAACTTCAATAAAACTTGAAATATTATTAAAAACATTTTGAAAATTTGAATTGCATCTACTTGCCGGAATTATTAATATTAATATTATTATTAATAATATTAATATTCTTGTCACGTATTGGAAAAGTTTGACTTATAGCAAAACTTAAACCTATAAAAAGTTTAACGTATTAAAAAAGTTTGACATATAAAAAGTTTCACCTTATGTAAAAACTTTAATCTATATAAGAAAGTTTGACTTATATAAAAAAGTTTGACGTGTCAAAGTCTCTATATAGGTAAAAGTCTCTATATAGGTAAAAGTCTTTATATAGGTCAAACTTTCTTCATTCTTGAAACCGTGGCGAAAATGAATGTCGCCAGTAATATTAAAACCGGAAGTATTTTATTGTTCCAAACCGGAAATGTAATAAGAATTCATCTTATAAAACATTTAATAACAAGGAATCACTTCCACTAGTGAATTCCCGTAAAAAACCAATAGCGTAAAAACGATGTAGTATACCGTTGGTGTTACACATATACATATACATATAAATATACATATTCATATACATACATATATACATACATACGTGCGTACATACGTTCGTACATACATACATACATATTAATACATACATACATACATACATACGTATTAATACATACATACATACATGCATGCATACATATCACACTGGGCGGGGTTGCGGGACCTCAAGTGCCCTTGCTCATCTCTTTGCTTTTTTTTGTCGGTTATAATCAAAAGATATTATTTAATGTAAGCCGGGGTATTTATCCTTCCAATTCCACAGCACTCTGATAATAACCTAATCTTCCTCCTCTACAAAGAGAGGAAACCAGTAAGGCGAAAAATTTAGGAGACTGTTAGAGCCAAGCACCAAAAAGGGAAAATGAGGCATTTTCCCAGTGTCACCCCTAACGATAATATTATACGGCTTAAAAAAGTATTACCGGTTATGAATCATAATATTATCGTTTTCAACCGGCTCAAAAGTATATAAATAAAAACAGATATAACTACATCTTCAAGAGATATAGCTCTTCTGTACATCACTGTGTATAGGGGTATAAGAAAAGGTCGCATATTTACCAATCTGCGCCTACAATCCCCGCTCCCCGTCTTATACGGGAACCGTAGTAAATAGGGGTAGACTGGTAAATATCGATGAATGAGAGCGCACTTGCCGGGTCCGTTTCCTCCTGGGTGATCATCTCCTGTGGAGACAACCCATTGAGTAGCTTGAGTGACCGCTAAGTTTTTGCTCTTCATCACCGTTGTACGTCCGGTGCTTACAAAATGCAAATTTGAGTTTGGAGATTTTCGAGTTCAAATTTGAATTTGAATTTTGAACTATCTCCTCCCCCTCTTCTATGGCGATCTGCCATAGACGTACAACGGTCTAATCATGTCGCAGTCAAACCATCCCTTCGCCGTCTTCAGGATCTGTGATCCGAAAATTACTGGGCGGTCTGCATCTGATTTGAAGCAGATCTCCGAGCAATTCTAAGGTTCCTCGTCCCTTGCATATGTCTCGGCCCTAATCCGTCCGAAGGATCTGTGATCCCGAGAATAGAGAATACAGGGAGGCATTGGTCTCAATTGTTCAATACCCCCGTGCATCCTCGTCCATCATAGGGATGAACGGGCGCTATGCCAGTGTCAAGGGTGCCGTTGGCGTATTCTGCGTTGTTTATTTGGTTTTGTTGTCTGCAGACATTTTCTTATTGCCACCCGGCAAGTATCTACTTCGCTGTGGCGAAGGTAGAAGTGTCTAAGAATATATATACAACCCATTGGCTGGGTCTCAAAACGCGTATGCGCTTATTCGTCGAGGTATATTTCCTCGAGGGAGTTTATGAACTCCTCTTCGGTAGACGGTGATGATGGTTGCCTTCTCCATGTCCCTGCGGGTTGGTCTTCCGCTGGCATGTCTAATTCCTGTGCCCTGAATCGTTCGATCCATTGTTCGAAGCCTCTCACGCGGCCTCGATATGTGTTCGGAACGTTCTCGTCAGGATCGGCTAACTGGTTGGCGATGCGGGATGTCTTTGGATCGTCGCTCCTCGTCAACTGCCGGTATATCGTCAGCAGCCACGCGAGCCGATGCTCGTGTTGGAAACGTACGTAATACTGCTGCCGTAGCCGCGCACCTCGGAAACGCTCAGGTATACGTCGTCTTATGCCTCGCGGCCTACATAGGGAGGGGAGGCTTGGGTATGCCTAAGACCTGCCTATAGTACGCGAGTACATTCTCTTCAACCCCGAGGTCCCAGGGTTCCAGGGTTGGTCATGTTGGCTCCGAAGGTAGTAGGCTCGGTAGCAAGGGGATACCCGAAAGTTCGAGCAGTCTGTAGTAAGAATTGATATCCATCGACTTATATCGAGCGATCCCCGGTAACGGGTTGTCGCGAGACCCCCATGTGTGTGGGACATCCCATCCGAAACATGGCGGTAATTGTGCGCAGGATATCAATTCGATGTCATTGTTGTATGCGTGATCTGGACATCGGTGAGGCCCGTATCGCTCTGGTGATGCATACGCTCTTTCCGTGAGGTGCAATCTCCGCGAGCATCTCGGACCCCATCCTCTCCCGCGTTTCTTTGACCCTTCACACTGGACCCTCAGAACGTTGTCCTGTTCGGTGGGCTCGTACCTTGCTTTGTCAAGGTAGTTCGAGAAGCCCCGTTCGTCGAATGGAGGCTTTGGTGGTGGCAGGTTAACCTTGCGAGGGTTTGCCTCAAACAAGTGCGGATCTGGAACCCAATTCACCTGGTTGCCCACCAATCGTATACGGTACGGCTCCTTAGACGGTGTGAATGGGAACGTTCGTTCGTTGGTTGTGTGTGCGAGCGCCGGGCATTGTAGCCGCAGCCTGCGCTCCGCATCCGTGATATCTGGGTAAGGTGGGTAGATCCGGTGTACTCTACGCGTCAGTGGGTCATACGCGTAGCGCACCGGTTTCTGATACTCCTCCCTTTCCCGATCTGGGTCTTGGTTCAGGTGTAGGTCCATACCTCTCAACATCGTTTCCGTGTCGATGCGATATGGCCTACGCACTCCGGGTGCTACGACCCTCCACGTTCGCGGCGGTACCGGGCCCCGTTCCGAATATGCGTATATCGGACGGTCGATCGGTCCGTATACTCCGAATATATTGTCGGAGGCATAAAAGTACGCGGGGAATACTTCGTCCCTGCCCCAATGTGCCGTCGGTTCCGGTGGCGGGCAGCGGTGGTGCTGGTAAGCCGGTTCCGTGGGCCGTGGCCGCTCATCGGGCCGCTTTTCTTCGGGCGGGTTCAGCTTGTCACTGTAAGCGTCGGGCTTGAGTCTATCCTCATCGCCGACTTTCTTCCAGTATCTCAAGCGTGCTTCCTCCCTAGCGTCCATCCGCGTGAGGCTCAATTCTTCGCCATAATATAGGCTCTCGTCTTCTTCTGGGATCCATCCAAATCCCGAGTGCTGAGGGGTGTTTAGCCCTTCGGGATCGACGTCCTCATCGGTGTGTTGCGATGCAGGTGTACTGCTGTCCTCAGTCGGTGCCTCCCCCTCGTCAGCCGATGACTTCATAGGGGTCGTCAACATCTCCGACTCGACTTCAGCTTTTCCCCGTGGGGATTTCGGTGTGGTCACAACACTAGCCTGAGTTGTGCCACCTGAAGGTTGAGCGGGTGTGAGCGGTGTATTGGGACCGCCAAGGTTGCGCTGCATGGTTTCGATTCCCTGTGCGCCCTTGCTTGCAAGGTTGTTTGCGCCACTGCTCGGAGTGGTCATTGTGGTGTGGGGTGTCCCCTCTGGTGAGGTATGTATGTGACCGCACCTGAAGTTCGCTGCCTCAGATGGGTCTGGTTCGTCCAGCTGCTTCGCTTCGCGACGCCGGTCCGCCACCGGGCTAGCTGCCGGGGTCGTTCCGGCCGGACTATCCCGCGCGAATGGAGGGAGCCGTTGCCCTTCTCCCGCGATCGCCCGTAATCCTAGCTGTACTACCAGTATCACCAGGACCGAAGCCACGCACGCCAGGAGGAATCCGAGATACTGCTCCACCAGATGTTCGGTGCCAAACATACACCGCCAGGTGCCTATATCACGTATATTTCCGTGAGTTCGTATGTATATATATATCTGTATGTCAGCCCAAGCACACCGAGCAATGTGCAATGTGTGTGTTGTTCTCGTGTCGGTGTTCGACTCTCTGCTCGTTTTCAAACGCTGGTCAACAGCGTGACAACGCGGGTGCACCCATGCCCCGGTCATCTTTGCTGTCCGCGTGTTCCACCCTCGCCGTACTGCGCGATTTGCGGTATGTAAATAGGGACATGTTATATTTCTTAGTGGTATAGATATGCTTATGTGTATACGTAGGGCCGTCGGGTGCCTTATAGCCCCTTCCATCCAAACAAAGAGCAAGCAAGAGCGAGCATAATACCTAAGACACTCTGTAGGGAATAACTTATCATACACCACTCATGACATTGCCGCGGAAGGCGGGTGTGCAACTCGAGAGGAGGTGGGTATAATGTTCAATGCCAACCATATCAACGGGCATTGCTGCGCGTCAACGTGGTTAGCCCGAAGCTATTCTGACCCCTGGTGGAACACCAACTACTAGCCCGTCAAGATACCTTTAGGGCCGTCGCACCTCACGGATGGTAAGGCAGGGTCTTTTCCCGTGTATTGTGTCATGTTAGGCTCTCTTTTGCTATCTCTAAGAAGAATGGACTTAGGTAGTATTTTAACAGATATGGAGTCCAAAGCCGTGTCCCTTTCCTATGGCTAGTTTCTTACTGTTGTTACCCAGTATTGGTCTTTGGATCTCGCATACTACCCGCGTTAACTATGCTTGTGAGGTGTCACACGGCATGCTGAGCTAGGCTAGCTTGCGCCTCTTTGCCTGCTGGTGGTGCCCCGATGAGATGGTGGTGGTGGTGCCCCGATGAGATGGGTCGCTATGCCCTCGGCTACTATCTCATCCCACAGCCGTAGGGGGATTCGACCGTGCTGTAGATTGAATGGGTAATCCAGCACCATCCTAGGTCACGCCTGTATTTGCCACGGCGTGTAGCCTTCGGACTTGTCCGTGATGCCTTTCCAGAACGTTTCGACTTGGTTGGAGTCGCGGTACACCGGATAAAAAGTCCGTGATTCCGGCTCGTCGAGGTCCTGGTGTGATCGATAGAACTGCAGTACGGGCGGCTCGGCTTTGATTGCCTTGCTTGTGCGCGTGACCCGAGTCTGCGGCTCCCATTCTCTCACTTTCATGAGGAAGAAATCGTTGAGGCAATCGTCGCCGACATGTGCCTCTGGTGGCCGAAGAAGGTATATCTTTCCGACGTGCCAGTGCATGGTTTTCACGTCGTCGGCCGACCTCAGCTTTGATTCAGCTGGTGGGCATCTGGGCACCGGTTCAACCTTCTCCTCCTGTTCCGACTGCAGGTGGTTGGTCGGCACGGGCGCGATAACGTCCCCCTCGGAAGCGTCGGCTTGTTCAGCCGCGACTTCTTCGGCTTCGTTATTATTCGGATCATTCCCCTCGGCTACGGCCGGCAAGGGTTGTGTCGGGTTCTCTTTCGCCTCGGCCGTCTTATCTCGACGCTTGGGCGGAGGACGTAAACTGTGTTCCAGCTTCTGTACCGCTTCCGTCATCGTTTCGTTACGATCCAGCATGGGGTTAAAACGCATCAGCCGCCGTACATGTACTACTAGCGTCTTACCCTTTCCCTGTATTCGGTATGTCAAAGCACCTACTTGTTCTACGACAGTGTAAGGGCCTTGCCACATCGGGAAGAGTTTGACGCTAACCAAGTTGGGTACCTGGGGCACGTACAGGAAGACTAAGTTCCCTTTATGGTATTCCCCCGACTCATACTTGACTTTGTTCGGCGTCTGCTGGTTTTGTTTGTGAGCCTCTTCGGCCTCCCGCGCCTTCATGACGTAGTGTCTGGCTTCCGCCATGACTCGTAGGCGACAGGCCATCAGCTCATCATGCTCCAAAAAGCCCCCTTCCGGGAGGTTTGGTAACACCAGCTCCTCCGGAATCCTCAAGTGCTGCCCGTATACCAGGAGATTGGGGGAAGCGCCCGTGGCTTTTCCGCCCAATGCCCTCGATGCGGTGTTGTTCATGGAGAACACAAAAGACGGTAAGGCCTTATGCCATATGTGCTGATTATCGCGACAATACTGCTGGAGCGCGGCCTTGAGCGGTCTATGGACCCTCTCGATTTTGCCGTTGCTCTCTGGTGAATATGCAGTTACGTATTTCCACTTAAAGCCCCACACTGTGGACAGCCGAGCGGAGAATTCGTTTGTAAACTCCGATCCCCGATCGCTGTACACATTCTTCGGCACTCCGGTATATCGGAAGACATGATCGACCAGGGCCTCGCATGTCGATTCCGCATCCTTTTCCACCACTGGTACCGCGAACACATAATTCGAGAAGCGGTCTATAGCTGTCAGGATGTACCGATAATTGTGGGTCTCCGCTCGCGGTAGCGGTCCTACGTAATCAACATGCAAAGTTTCGAATAGGTTCTCAACAAGCTTGTATTCGCCATAAAGGCCTCTCTGAGCGTTGTTGTGTGGTGTCTTGGTTTGCTTGCAGTGTTCGCATGTGTCGACTGTGTCGGCAATGGATTCTGCATGCCATGCCACCAAAACCTGCGTGAAATAAACCATGACATTTTATCCCTTCCCGTGTGTGAGTTGAGAGCAGAGCGGTGAGTGGCTAAAAGGATCGCCTTGCGTAACTGGGTTGGTACCCACAGTGTCCACTTTGAAGGCGTCTTTTCCCACTTACCGCCTGCCCCCTTATACCACAGGAGGTTATCATGCCAGGTCATCGTTTTCTTATGGGCCCTTATTTCTCTCGTCTCAGGATTTGCTATCGGGTCAATAGCGTGAGCTATGAAGGGGCCCCATTCCTTAGAGCTCTTCGCCAACTGACCAAACACCTCGGGGCTCGCCACCGTCATATCCATGTCATTCAGCTGGAGAGCACTTGACTAGGCTTACAGGCCCCCTTGTTTAGTGTGTTTGCTCGGCAGCCGCGATAATCGCCGACCGTTCAGGGTGAACATGCTGGGGTACCCAGAACGACTGCGTCTTATCCGCGAAAAATGCGTCAAAGGAGTGTTCATGTTCATGGGTCTGACCCAGCTTTATATCCCCCTCGCTGAGGATGTCCGACTGGGTGTCGATCTCCTCCAGGTCTTGCCAGTCCTCAGCTTCGTGTTGCGCGCAGCACACGCGACTTATGCATTGCAGCTGGTCCAACAGTTCAGCTTGAGAATCGGGTCTATATCCCGGTGTCCAGCTTTACGCGTTTGTGGCCATGTATGCCATCCCCGCCGGCAACGTGTCTTTGAAATATGCTGTGTGCTCCGTGGCCGTCCAGTCATCATTGGCTGTCCATCCGACTAGGCAGGCCGTGGGAGTTTCTAATGCAAAGCGGTCTAATCCGTCGCCTACGGAGCCTTTCACCCGAGGCATCCGTGATAGGCTATCTGGGACCGTATTTCTTTACCTTTAATGTACTCGATGGTGAAATCATACAAGGCCAGCTCCGACCGCAATCGGGCCAGTCGTCCCGTATGTTCTCTGTCCATGAGCCATCTAAGGTTGGCGTGATCTGTTTGAACCAATATGTTCGGAGCACCCCACAAGTACTCCCTCAGCCGACTGAACGCCCAAACTATCGCCAACGCTTCGCGTTGTCTGGTGCAGTAGTTGACTTGTTCGGGCGTCAACTTCTTGCTGACGAACATGATCGGTCTCAACTGTTTGTGGTCAGAGTCGTATTGTTGTAAGAAGGCCCCGACCGCGTATTTCGACGCGTCGGTTGCTACAACAAAACGCTTCTCAAAGTCGGGGAGAACCAAGCCAAGACCGATCCGCCCTCTGTGAGGGGGTCTCGTGTCAACGCCTCCTTCAGCTTTGTGTATACCTCCGCCTCCTTTGGCGGCCACTCGCCATCCGGGTCGCCGTGAAGGCAGAAGTCCCGTAATGGTTAGACGAAGTCCTGGAAGTTCGGAATAAATTCCGAGTACACCTGTGCCATACAGAGGAAGGAATGCAGCGCTGTGCGTGTGTTTGGGCGTGGAAGGGAACGGATAGCGTCCCGCTTCTCCGGCTTCAACACTATTACCCCATCCTTGACTCTGTACCCTAGATAATCGATGTGGTCCTTAGCGAACGAACACTTCTCTAGGTTCAACCTGAGGCCAAAGGCTTCTAGGCGTCTCAAGATGTCTGACACGTGAGCCAGGTGCTTCGCTTCTGTCTTTGAATAAATAACGATATCATCGATGTAACAAAAGCTATACTGGTTAGTATGTCCGTAAGTTTCGGTGAACTTCGGATCACCGTACTTCGGGTCAGACAGAGCTTGATTCATGCAATCCTGAAAGATAGCCGGGGCGGTTTTCAATCCCATCGGGAGGACTGTCCGCTGGTACAGTCTCCCGCCCGACGGCGAAGGCCGTCAGTGCCCGACTTTCCACATCCAAAGGGATGTTCCAGAATCCATTCAATCGCAAACTTAGATCTAACCAACACGAACATAGTAGCTTAAATACAGACAGAGTGCCAGAAGATGCCGACCCAATAAATCTTTATTACACTGACGGGCGATTTGATGCGAGACTGGCTACCAAAAGCACGACAGACCTAAAAGAAGGACTTAATTATTATTGGACTGATAACCGCTTTGATGGTCGGCTCGCTCTAAAATCAACAACAGACCTAAAAGAAGGACTTAATTATTATTGGACTGATAACCGCTTTGACACACGTCTCGCTTTAAAATCAACAACTGACATCAAAAAAGGAAAAAATTTATACTACACAGAGCAACGAGTAAAGGGACAATGACGAGGTCAAAGCATCAACTCAACACCGCTCTAATACAAGTAATCCGCACCAAACCAGTCTATACAATCTGATTGACACTAACATATCCGCACCACTGGTCGGTCAATACTTGACATATAATGATGTAGATGGTAAATGGAGGAATACCACCCTCGGTTCAATTGATACACTCTCCGATGTAGTCATAACCGCACCAATAGCCACTAATAGTTATCTCACATATAATTCAATAAACTGGGTAAATAAAACATTTCCGATAAATGTGGATGAATTCTGCAATATTAATATGGGAGGGAATTTGAATATAACAGGAGTTAATTTACTAAATACCAAAGATGTTGATGAATGGATATTTGAGCATAATGATAATAATGATAAAGTGTCAGCAGGTGGAAGTATAGACTCACATAGCGATGTGACAATAACAGGCTTCCCATGAGATACCAACTGCTTATTTATAGCACAGGTCAATGGAGAAATACGACTTCACCCTTTCTGAGATTAGGCGGCACTACCAGTATGACGGGAGGACTAAATATGGGTGGTTATGCTATTTCAGGGGCTTCTACATATAATGGAATTAATCTCACTACTCTTGCAGTTGATGGTTCTATGGTTAAACTAACAGGAGACCAAACCATAGGAGGAATAAAAAATTTAGCAGTATAATAAATGCGAGTGCGGGGATTGATATGAAAAGCCAAAGCATAACAAATGTTAATCTTGTTGATGGTGTTGATGTTTCTGTTCTTGATACTTCGGTGGTTAAACTAACAGGAGACCAAACCATAGCAGGAAATAAAAAATTTATATCAACTTTAGAAGTAAGTGGTTCATCCAATCCTACTTCTTTTGATGGTATTGGCATTGCCTTTGATACAAAAATAGGAATGATTGCAGCACAAAAAGCAGCAACAGCGACTTGGTATCCGATACAAATAACTGGTTCATATGTAGAGTTATATTCAGGTAATAATGTAATCGCGACCGCATCTGGCACAACATTAAGTTTAAACAACAACAAAATTACAAACTTGGCAACTCCTACATTAGCAACGGACGTGGCAAACAAAAGTTATGTAGATACATTTGACCTACAAAATGTGAAACTAACAGGAAACCAAACCATAGCAGGAATTAAGACATATAGCAGTGGTGTTGAAATAACTGGAAATTCAATAAATTCAACAGCAAAGGGCACGTTCATCGTTTTTAATTCTACCAGTAATATCGGGTCAATTGCTAGTTTGGATATGAAAACAAATATGTATTACAACTTTGAAATTTCAGCAAAAAAAATAAGTTTTATTATTGATGGGACGATTGTTTCGTGGTTTAATGCTACTGGCTTAGATTGTAATAGTAGTCGGATTGTTAATCCAGGAGCACCACAAAATGCGAATGAAGCGGTAAATAGGCCATATCTGGATGACAATTGTGTTAAACTAACAGGAGACCAAACAATAACAGGAATTAAAACATTCAATGGGACGAGCACTGTAATAAAATATCTAACTTTAACACAAACGGCTGATTTTAATAATCAGGATATCATTAATGGTGGAAATATAACATATAATGGGGCGAGGATATTAAGCCAAAATGGAGGAGATATATTCTTTTCACAGACATCAGGTGATTATCAATATTTCTTATTTACTCTAAATACTGCTACAAGTGGAACCGCGAACCAAAGAGGTTATGTATTCACGAATGTAGCATTTGATGTAAACTGGGCGGGACTTTGTATTTCAAAACTTTTGGATAATAAAAGTGCTTCATCTGACATTGTCCGTTTTAACAATGCTGGTGGTATGCGGTTTTATGGTGCTTTGGATATGAATTCAAACAACATAACAAGTGCTGGAACAATTACTTCAACTGCGGGCATGACTACAACAACATTAACAACGAGCGACAAAATAACAACAGCATCAGGTAAGTCAATAATCATAGGCAATACAACGAAAGGCACAGGGGCGACAGGAGGCTTAGAGATGTATGGAACGACGAACAACATTGCGGGGCCGCATATACAGGCAATAACGACGGCGGACATCTATCCAGTTTTTCAAAATCTCAACTGGTCACACGACAACATATCCTTAAACTTTGATTCTTATTGGGATGACACTAACTGGAAATCAAGTAATGCTGGTTCAAATTTCCAAATATCAAAAGGAAACAATAAACTCGCTTTTAGCTACAAATCAGGAATAGCAGCAGGAAGCAATATAACATGGTCTGATGTGGCTATAGCCGTCTGAATATCTTGACTGGCTTTTTGTAAGTCTTTACGACTCATCTTTTTTATGAAATTATCTGTATTCAGTGTTTCAATATCTTTCTGCTTTTGCTTTTTTTCTTCCTCATATTGTTCTTTTTGTTTTCAGTGGTGCTTCATTTCCTAAATTATCTTATGGCGGTGCTTGTGGTGGTGCTCCTAATGGTGGTGCTTGTGGCGGTGCTCCTAATTGTGGTGCTTGTGGCTGTGGTTGGCCCTGTGGTGGCATAATATATTGATATTGCGGTGGCGGTGGTAATGCTTGTATTCTATTCTTTCTGTCTTCTTCATATTTTACATCCTCTATGAGTTTTCTTTCTCTTCTTAATGCCCTATCTATTTCTTCCTTTCTTTCATTAATATCCGCTAGTTCTCTTTTATGTTCCCTATCCATTATCTCTTGTCTTTCCTTCGCATCTGCGTCTATGCGACGCTCTTGCCTTTTCTTTTCCTCGTCTAGATCCTCCCGTGCTGTCTTTTCTTTTTTCTCAATTGCTTCAATACCCTCATACTTTTCCTTTCTGAGTTTGTCTAAGTGGTCTTGAATGGCTGTTCTTGTATTTTGTTCAATCTCAGACAGGCTTTGGACTTCTCTTAAATCCTCCTTCTTTGCTTTTTTCTTCGCTTTCGGTCTGCTTAAGTATTTCATAAAAAGTTTAACAATTTGAAGTGTGCTCATATCATTTGTTTTCTTACCAAAATTAAGATAATATTTTTTACCCTTCTGGATAATATACGGCCTTCCGCTTTTATTTCTATAAACCCGCGGTGGTCTTACCTTAGGCTTTTTTATTCGCTTGGTTTTAGCGGTCATAGTATATTTTATTAAAAAAAAATATTTCGTTTCAATATTCTATTTTCAAAACTTCAAGGCACCTCGTCCTCTCTGCTTACCATACCCCAGTTTTGAAGCGGTGGCCTGGACAGAACCAGCATAAGGAACTCCAATACTGTTTAAGGCTCCAGCAGTTCTAGAGATTACTTTGTTATCACGAAGGAATTTATTAACAGCCAAGGCAGTTTTCCCCACTTTTTGCCATTTATTTTACCGCCAGCCTGCCCATTGCCTCCTTGCTTCTTCTTCCGTCCAGTTTTCTTTTTACCTCCTGCCATATTGGTGCTTGAGTTAATTGTTCGTTTGCCGATTGTTGGAATGACTTCAACACGAGTTGTTTTTACTACCATTATACTATGAAAAAAAATAATTATTTAAAAAAAATTTTATTTTAGTCTGAAGTTGAAATTTGTCTCGCTTGCGGGACAATTGACTATCGCAAGCGATAGTTGAAATTCTTCCGTAATTCATCATCAACACTTGAAACATAAAGAAATTAAATCGTTCCTTTGTAGCCTCATGATACTTTTCCAGAAAGTAATCAAAATAAAAAGTAAATCAAGATGTTTATACATGAGTTCAATTTTGTCCTGAGATTGTCCTGGAAAGATTAATAAATAATCTAACTGCTTAATGGCTTCTGGTCGTAGGTCATTCAGATACTGGCTTGACATAATCACCTTACTTTTATAGTGTCTGTTCTTTTTTAACACATCGCTTACGGACTTGTCTCTTAATCCACTTCCTAAATCGTCCAAAACAAAAACAACCTCTGGCGAAATATACTTGCTCTGCCTTTCTTTTGGTGCCTCCTTTATCTGTTTCTTTTCTTTTCCAAAGTATAAAAATTGTGGTTTTTCCATCGCTTCTTTATCATCCTGTTAATTTCACCTTCTTGTTCTTCGTCATGTCTGTTTAATTTGTCTAGCTCATAATCAATGACATTTACACCATCTGATTTAAGAAAGGTAAAAAACGCCATTGGGTTTCCCCTGTTCTTAAAGTGCTTTACCATTGCTTTATAAATGTAGTCCTTGTAAATTGTTGAAGGAATAATGACAATACGGGTTTTTCTGTCGGTAGTTCGTTTCAGTATTTCAAAGAGTGCTGTCATTTTACCGCTCTTTTTTCTGGCAAGTAGAAATATATTGGCATACGGCTCATTGAATAATTTATAACCTTTTGCTTTTTTGTCTCCTTCGCCTTCCTGCTTCACTGGTTTCATCTTCACGTTATTCAACTTCTCCATGATATTTTAGGCTTGCGCTTCGTGCTCCGCACTCTCTCTTATTCTAAAACATCGTGTTTTTCATTTACAAGAAATTAAATGGTTTAACGATGTTTATCAACAAACGAGAATGAGCGAAGCGAATGAGATTGAAGTTGATAAATATCAGGCTAAAAATTCTAGGCATACAACAATTCTTCCCGCTAAATTTCCTGCATCAATATTTCCGCTGTCAGTTTCAAGGACTTTAAATGTATATTGTCCGTCTGACCATCCAACGACACCTAAATTATAACTGAGGTTTGAAATGTTTGCTATATTACTACCTGCAAATGTGCCAATAATTCCAATTCTGTCCAAAGAAAAAATTCTGGTTTTGGTTTCCGTGTCTGGTCGTTCGTATAATGAATAAACTTAAAATTCATTTTGGTTGGTGTAAATGACATTTGAATATTTTTATTAAATGTTTTGCTTCCCACAAAGTGATTGCTCAGAAAAATAATCTTTTGGTATTTGAACTCACTCATTAATATTATTATTTGTATGCTCTGTGTTAGGTCGGACAGCCTGCGACTTTTATAGCAGAGTAAATCAAACAAAGCGAGATGCGTGTGTTTATTGTATAAAGCAAGGTATTGAAACTAAATTCAAATGTGTGTATAAACCAATGAGCGACTGGTGCGTGAGTTTTGATGAAGCCCTGCCTTTAATCTGTGCTGGTGATAGTTCTTGGTATAAAATACATTTATACGAGTGCTCACTTCTTACTTGAAGAAGGCGATGGAAGGCATATGCCGATGAGTAAAGTCAAAATTCCGACATAAATGTTAGCAACCTCACAAGGTAAGCTCTTTTCAGATAGCCTCACGATACAAAGGGTTTTAATGGCAATAATGATACCCATTTGAAACAGATACTTAATAAGTCTGCTGTCGGTCGGTCTGTTTTCATACAACAACTATTCCAGTTATCCTTCAATTCATGCTCTACTTTTTTTCCTCAGTCTTTACTTCTACTTCAAGAACACGAGACTTTAATTCGGGAGTTAGTTCGCCATCCATATCCATAATAGGCGGTGGTCTGTGAAGTGTAGTTGTATTATTGGGCATTAGGGAAAACGACTGCTCTGATTTCTGCTAATTGGTTTGCTTGGTCTTGTAATATATTAAGTAAAGTTTTATTTTCTTTTTCTAAATTAATCACCTTTTCCGCCATATGTTGAAAAGCACTGACCAATATTGGTAGAAAACTTGTATATGTTATGCCTTCAAGATTTCCATTTCTATCATCTGCTTTCATTCCACTTTCAGATACGAATTCAGGAATATTTTTTTAACTTCATCAGCAATAATCCGTGGTTCTTTTGTTCTTTCTTTTCGTCTGATTTCAAATAATATGAACAACAATTTATTTTCATTAGTTTCTCACAACAATCCCCGCAGTCTAATGTTTTAATATCTTATTTTAGCCTCCTGTCCGATGAGTTTGTCCAAGCACCATTAAGTGGAACATAATTATAACTACCAGAAGGCTCACCCGTAGAGTTTGAAGTAGTCCAAGCATGAAGCAAGCCAGTTGAAGAAACAATTATACCATAATTCGTATATTCCCCCGATTTAAAAAATATTTGCGGGTCGTAACTATATGGACTTGATCTTTTTCGTAATGTTAAAAGAACCGCTGGATGCTGTTGGGATGATTATATCTCCCGCATTGCTTATGTTTATCGCCTCGCTAAATGCTATGG
This sequence comes from Paulinella micropora, assembly GCA_019918135.1. NCBI lineage: Eukaryota > Cercozoa > Imbricatea > Euglyphida > Paulinellidae > Paulinella > Paulinella micropora. Next base: position 251,850 of record WBZZ01002433.1, on the reverse strand, counting down.
CTCCTCCTGATACTTTTGATTTGTAGTTAAAAGCGAGTTTATCACTCATTTTGTATATTTGAAAGTTTGAGCCTGGGTCGCTTGATTTCCAGCCACCCCCCTCCCAATAACTATCAAAACTTAAAGCAATATTGTCCTGATTATAATTCAATAATTGGAATGTGGGATAAACTGATGTATGAACGAATGCTTGAATATGTGGGCCATTCGCATTTCCTTCTGTTCCATATAATTCTAAGCCACCAGTTGCTCCTACTCCTTTTGTTGAGTTGCCTATGATTATCGGTTTTCCTAGTGCTGTTGTTATTTTATCACTCGTTGTTAATGTGGTTGTAGATATACCCGCATTCGCCGTTATTAGTCCTGCTGTGCTTATATTCATCGCCTCAGCAACATCTTTAGAGGAACAGAAAAAGTTAGCAGAAGAATATAAAGAAAAACTTGAAAAGGAAGAAAAGAAAGCAGAAGAAAAGGGTAAGCATTTTGAAAATTTACTATTTAATCAATTTTTAATCTCTGGATTTTCAAAAACTTATCACCCAAACATTACTATAAAAGAGTTAGCACAGGCTTAAAAAAAGAGACTAGATAGTGAAAGTCATAAAAAATTAAATTACAAAGACACTTCAAAGTGGATAATTGACATGATTAAAAGGTTTAATATTGATGTTGGGAATGAAGAGAAAACGTAAAAAGAAGAGTAGCAGATTATGCTAGAAATGAAGAGTATATGGGAAATCTCCAAAATGTTGGAGATGTTAAACAAAAAGGGAGTGGAGCGAAGACATTAGAAGAATTAATTGATAAGGTATTTTCAATAAAAACAATTAAAAAATATCTATCCCGCAATGATTGGAGGCACACAATGAATAAAAAGGATTTTATAAAAACTCTAACTAGCAAAATGACTATAGACCCGAATGTGGATAAACAAGTTTCAGCAGATTTAAATGTTGATAAAGGGATGCCACCAACTACCATACCCACGAGCGTCGCGGAGACGACGCTACCACCAGTGGATACTTCACCAACGAGCATCAGTTCTACGAAGCAACCAGAGCCAGAGCCACAGCAACCAGAGCCAGAGGAGCCACAGCAAGAGGGAGAGGGGCGGGGGCTAATGACTAATGAAATAGATGACATAATGAAAAAATATGGATGGTATTTGGGAACGATTGCTAGTGATGAAATCTACAAGTTGAAGCCAGGAAGCAGAAAGCGATATGGATTTATTATGAATTGGACAATCACAAGCAAGCGGGGTCTCATTGGATTAGTGTTTTCGTCAGTCTAGATAAAGACAGGAGTGTTGAAGTGTATGACCCATTAGCAATTTACGAGCCAACAGAAGACTTTCAACAACAAATGAAACAACTAATAGATAAAAGCCACCCCGATAGTTATTTATTAATGAAAGTAAATAAGGTAAAAGAGCAGAGTGATACTTCAGACACATGTGGATGGTTTGCTATGCGTTTTTTAATGGAGCGGGCGAAAGGAGTGCGATTTAAATTCGCCAGTGGCTATACAGACTCGAAAGAAAAAGAAGCAGAGAAATTAAAAGCTCGAAAGAAAAAGAAGCAGAGAAATTAAAAGCACAGAATGGGTATGGTTTTGACACCTTTTATGAGCATCGCTTTCATTCGCTACGCTCATTTTCGCTTGCTCATAAACATCGTAAAAAATAATATATTTAATAATATAGGAAACGATATTTAAAAACCGCACGAAAGTCGAAGACGAAAGTGCGGAGTTTTGAATATCAATGGAGTATAAAGGCGGTCGTTCAAGTTCCATTTACTATATCAACAGCAAAAATAGGATAACTGCACAGACAGCGACTTCAAGGGGTAAGGTTTTGTACGTGGTCCTGACATTCCCCTTTCTGCTGATAAGATAGTTTGTGCATTATCTTCATAAAGCTCTATCGGTCCTTTCTGTGCTATGTTTAATTCCTCCATGATATGTCGGATAGCCAATCCCTCCCGTATACACTCCGCTGCTGCGAAAATTTCAGCGTCATTAGAACTAAGTGCAATTCTAGTCTGTCGCTTTGACAACCAAGCTACCGGGTCTCCACCCCAAAGTACTACATATCCTGTACGTGACTTTCCGGTTTTCTTACAGACCTTATGTGCTGCATCGGGCCAAAGAGTAATTCGCGGGTATGTCCTTCCCTCTTGCGATGACTTAGGCCCGTGAAATGCAATACCGCGATACGAACCTTTCAAATACCTGAAGATCCTACCTAACATAGCATAAGCAAGTCCTGGATTTACTGTTTGCATTACACCAGCTGCATTTAGTGCTTGATCAGCATCTGGTCGTGTCATCTTAGTTAGGAACAAAAGTTTCCCTACTAGACTAGGTATAGAATGTTTCCTAAGGACGCTCGTTTCTCCCATGGGCTCAGGCTCATGTTCAGCACTTGGAGTACTTACTGGTCTAACATCGGCATATCCTACATCCTTTAATATCTGTTTCTGGTACTTATTCTGATGCAATAAAATGCGTCCTCCTTCCTGAATTATCTCTATTCCTTTAAACTCCTTAGCCACTCACAAACGCTTAAGAGGATAAAACTTTTCTAGTTTACTAGCGAATCGGTCGTATGCTCGTTCGTTAGGAGCTGAGAAGATAAGATCATCTACATGGAAAATACCTATGATAGCATCTCTTACTGGCTTATCCTTTTCTACGAACATGCATAAATCTGAGTCTAGTAACCTGAATCCTAATTCCTCTAACTTAGGGCTAAAATCTCATACCATCTCCTACCAGCTTGCGGCGCGCCATACAGAGCTCCATCTACTCTCCATATCATGCCTTCATGCTCCTCACTGTCTATCCCATCGGGTGCATAAGCATAAACAAGATCATGCATTCGTACATTTAGATAAGCATTTTTGAAGTCAATACCGTATAGCTTATGTCCATGCCATGCTGCAAGCTTAGACAAAAAGAGTAATGAGCGATGTGCGGCGCAGGGTACAAACAATTGATCAGGGTTGTAGCTAACTCCTGGCTCTAGCATATCTCCCCGCAAAGCTAACCTTGACTTAATGAACTTACGTCCTTTATCGTCTAGTTTGACTTTATGTACCCACGTGAGTCTCACTACTTTTACTCCTTTTTCTTTCGCTTCCTTGGGGCTTACCCACGTGTAAGTGTTAAAAGACTTCAGAGCTTCAATCTCTTTATCCATTCCGGCTTTCAACTCTTTCGCAGTTAAATCCTCATCTACGATTGCCTTTGGTACCTTCAATGTCAGGTACAGTAACGCAGTGGTATGATCCTCTACGATACTTTCTGCGGACATCTCGGGTGCTCTAGTTCTCCGACTGGTCTTAATCTATCTATCCGATACTTTCTAATCTTGCTGTCTAACATCTTTTCTACTTGACCGTCGTCAAGACTACGAAGTGGCTGGGCTTAGGCATCTTACGGACTTTAAGTCTATCTCCTTTCTCGCACGGTTCTAAGACTTTTCCTTCTCGTTTTACCGATTGCCAATGGCCTCCATATTCTTCCTTTGCCCATTCTTCTTCGAAAGCTACTCCCGGCACACTAACTCTCTCTCCTGTCAATGTAGCTGCTTTTACTGCTGCCTTCTTTTCTGGAGGTGGTTGTGTAACTGGTGTCCTAACCTTTGCTTCTCCTTTCCCTCTCACTATGTTAGCTGATGTGATTTTGTCACTTTGCTCCCAAGTGAGGCCCTTAGTGGGCGCGTCTCCCTCAACGTACCTCCTACTAGGGTGCACGTGGTCTGCTTCGGGGCTTTGCGCCTCTAACGATGTGACGGGTGTTAGCCCATCATCCCTGTTGTCAACTATTTCTGCCTTTGACTCTGATGGGAGACCGGAATCTGGACCGTGAATGTCCTTTTCTTCCTGTTGCTCCTCATGCTTGTCTAACTCCCCCTCAACCTTAAGTTCGGGTTCGTTTGTTGGCTGTTCTAGCTGACCGGTATCACTACTCTCCCCCTCAGATTCCTCGTCGTCCCATCTGACTTCTCTGGGTGGGTGAGCCTCCTTACCAACTATATTGGGGTCAAAGCGTACATTACGTACATAAGTAATGATCTTACGACCATCCCAAACTCTGTATAGTTCCTTAAATACATCGTACCCAAGCAACATCACGCGTTTTCCCCTATAGTTTCCTTTCCCTACCTGCTTTCCTACGTACATTACACCTAAACATCCTATAGGTTTCAGTTGTCGGATAGCTGGTTTGTAGCCTAAACATTGCTCAAAAAAGGAAGTGCCCTTTCTAGGTCCTGTCGTGGCCGGCAGAATGTTGTGCAAGGTTGTGGCAGTATGTTCCATCTCTGCCCAAAACTGTGGAGGCAAGTTAGCCTCGTACCGCACGGCCCGGGCTGGTCCGGCTGTGATGTCATTGACCTTCTCAGGTATAGCATTGCCATCTTTGTCACCTGGAGCACTAATCTTCCAAATGAATTGAAGCGGCTTCCACCACTCTATGATTTCAGTTGGGACATCGAACTCGTTATCACAAGTGATCTGTCTGACTTTCCTTCCTGTTTGCATCTCAAACCATGCTACAGCTTGCTTCAAACACTCTACGAACTCGTTCTTGTAACGTAAGTAAAAATCCTTGATGTATGTAGATACTTCCGGACCATGGGCGGTCATGTCAAGTCACGGTAAGTACTATAAATTTTGCGTAACAGATGATTATTCGGGGTACAAAATCTCACAGGGGTAACTCGCTCTCCTAATTCTATTAGCCTTAAATCGGGGCAACACTTTAGCTTTCCCCATCATACAGGCTTCGCAAAATCTAACTCTATCCTCACCTCCTGTCACTTTTCTACCCATTGCCTTGCCTAATGCATAGGTCTTTGGTAATGCTTTATGACCACTACACTGATGCATGACATAAATGTCAATCGGTTTGTCTTTCTCGCCTTTCTCGGGATACATAGCGTATAGTAAGCTGCCTCTAGCTTCCTCGTTCTCACTTACTCTCGCTTGCTTGCTCTTTTTCTCTCTCTTTGGGGATTCCCGCCCCGCTTACCCCGTCTTCTTCTTTCTCTCTTTCACTTTGGGGTTGGAACGCTCGTTTATGTTGAGGGGCTTATCCTTCTCATTGTCCCAGCGGTAGAGCATACCAGGTGTAAGTCTCCCCCTCGCGATCACGTCACTCTCTTTTATTCTTATGGGGCGTTTGAGGATTAGAAGTTGCCCGTTCTGGTGAATGATAGACCGATGATGGTTGTGGTCCATGTTTCCTGTGGACATGATGTTGACCGGTACCCTTGTGTCTAACAACATATCTTTCTTTACCAGAACTGGCTTTCCCGATCCATCGATTCTTGTCAATCGTGCTTCCCCCATGTCTCTCACAGTATTCTCTCCGTTTCCGGTGACTAAGCTGACGGGTTCTATCTCTCGAACGTTGCGCAAGATGTGTGGTGTACAGGCTATGTCTCTTGACGATCCACTATCCTGTACTATCATCTTCTCTTTTCGACCTACCGTCGTGATGTCGTCTACCATGAGGTTGTGATCCTGCTCCTCATCCTCCTCGTTCTCTTTCTTCTGGAGCCTGTCCTTCCTTTCTCTCTCGAATCTCTCCTCATACATCCAGTCAAGCTCTTCTCGTGCTTTGCAGTACTATCTATAGCTTATGGGTATTCCTGCTCTCATCTCTTCAGAGGTTCTAGCGTGTTCTAGGTTTTCCGGATCGTACTCATCATCCTCCTCTAGGTCTGAGTGTCCGTCTATTTCCCGTCGCTTTCTATCAAACTCTTTCTCTTCTGTGCTGCTGGTTCTGGGCTGACGAACTTGTGTGTATCTCCCTGAGTGTAACTTACGCAAATATGCGTTCAGGTTACCCCCTCTCGCTTCTACCTCATGCCATATCAGGTGGGGCATCGATCGCACGATAAAAAGGGCAAATTGATTGTCGTGATTCTTAGCTAAGTCAAGTATCCCATAATCTATTATAGCTAACAGTTCTGAGTATAACTCGTTCTCTTTGCCGTCCGGGTCGTAACACAATCCCTCTTTCACTACTATCGGTTCTGCTCCCTTCGTCAGTGCATATAGCAACCTATTTCAGTCTTCTCAGGTCTTGGATGTCCTTCGCTATGTCTGTACTCACACTCCCACTTAGCTCTTTCCTTAGCTTTCGTACTTTGAGTGTTCTTAGCTGTTCTTTTCTCTATGACTGTCTCTCTTGTGACCAGTGGTGTGCCTGCTGCATGCTTTAGAAATACTTCGTTAACAGCCCAAAACACATTTCCCTAGCTTTCGTACTTTGAGTGTTCTTAGCTGCTCTTTTCTCTATGACTGTCTCTCTTGTGACCAGTGGTGTGCCTGCTGCATGCTTTAGAAATACTTCGTTAACAGCCCAAAACACATCTGTCAACAGTCCGTCTGCTTCAGCCACTCTCTCTCCCTCTTTCTTCGTCATTCTCACAATGTCTCCTGTCTCATCGTCCATTATACACAGGTTGTTCAGCTGTTCACTTATTCTCTTAAAGTCTTCAAAGCCTATCACCTTTCCGTGTTCTGTGTTCTCTTTTACTGCTCTTCCCCACAGGTGTGTCGTGTGTGTGTGTGTGTGTCACTGGCTTGCTGTGCTTGTGATTCTACACTGTCTCCTAATCTGTCTATCGGGGACGGACTATGTGGCAGTAGCGATGGGGGCCAAGACTTCCCTTCTTTTGTCGCTCCTACATGCTCATCAGCCTCATCGAATGCAATCTCTTTTTCACCTCTAGTCCCGCCGGTCCTTGCCTCACTCCCTGGCAAAACAGCATCATTCCGTGAAACTGAACTAACTACTTTCTTACCGGGTTTTTCGACACTTTGCTTGTCTTTTTCCCCGATATTTGCGGAACTTAGCGAGTCTTTCTTCACGGGTTTTGCCTTATCTTTGAGCGAAACTTGCTGTGCACTCGCCCCCTTTCCCTCCCTCTCTCTCAGTATTCGTATCATCTCACTCTCTGATGGAAAGTCACGGAAAGGGCGTGGGCGACGTGATGGGTCTTGTAACAGGTCAATAGACGCAAATAGAGGGTCTTGGCGAGCATGGTACCCGCACAAATCTGCATACGCTAGCCTTTTTGCTTCCTCTCCCGCCTTACCCCAACTCCCCCCCTGTCCAAACTTAACCCCACACTGCTCTCCTTTCCAGTTAAGCCCTTGACAACGAATGGTTAGTGGGCCTGTTGTTTTGCTCTGAGGAGTGGATGTAGTGGAATGTGGTGTTTCTTTCTTTGTCTGTCTAGAGTTCTGAGGGGGTGTGGGTGTCGGTTTCTCTCTTTCTTTCCGTTTCTCTTTTACCTTTGATGGAGAGGGTTTTGGTTGCAATGGTGAGGGTTGCACGCGTTGCGTGGGTGGTGAGGTGGTGAGGGCAGGAGTTGTTGTTGTAGAGGTGTCGGGGTGTTGAACACTAGTGAGAGTGCGTTGTGGGGGTTGTGGGGTCTGTCTCGGAGTGTGTTTCGAGCCAATGGAGCACTCGACAGTCCCCCCCCCCCCCCCCCAAGGGCTCTAGTGGGTTGTTCCAAGGGTTTATTGTCACTTTGCTCCGTTTGGGGCTCACTTTCCTCCTCGCCCTCTTGCTCAGCTTCATGAGCAATTATTCTTTCCTCACTTTCAATGTTACCATCCATTGCATCCTCTCCCCCCTCCATAATGACTAGCTCGTACTCTTCCTCTTCAGAGCTGTCTTCCCCCTCAGACTTATCTCCTTCTTCCTCTTCACCCTCCTCTTCTACTTCTCCCCTCATTAGAGTAACTCCTTTGGCTCCTTTCTTTCGAAACTTGCCATTCTTGTCTCTCTGCTTGTCTTTAGAGGAGTTAGAGTGAGAGAACTTTGAACTGGTTCGTTTGGGGTTTGACTTAAGTTTAGGGCAAAAACGCTTAGTGTGTCCAGTTTGGTAGCAGTGGTAGCATGTTGCCGTGAGCCACTATTCCTGCTCTGAACTGTCATTATTCCCATTACCTTCGCCCTTTTCCCCTTTCCCGTTCTTTGTCCATTTCTTTTGTTTCTCTCTATTTCCTCCTTTCTCTCCTCCCTCTCCCTCTCCAAATAGTAGATTCGCTCCCCTTACACTCTCTCTTTCTCTCTTTCTCCTTCCTACGTTCCTTTCTGAGTCTCTTCTGCTTTGCTTCCCACAACACGTAAATCTCTCTTGGCCGACTCTACCATATCATCATGTGATGGCCTGCTCGCTGCTGCTAATCTATATGATCGTTAAGGTATGCAGGCCCATAGGCCTCATGCTCTGCCAGCTTCTCTAACAACCCATTTACTGCTTCTTCTGGCTCAAAAGGCTTCCCTCTCAGGGCCTCTAGCAAGTTCTTCTGCAGTAGATGTTGTGTTAGATACTCGTCCATATCCTCTGTCGGTCTCGGTCTCATCTCTTTAAATGCTTTCTCCTTTATATATCTCGCCGCACCACTTAGATTACCGTATTTTTCTTTGACAATGCCGACTTTCTCAAACGGGCAATGAACCTTTTTGCTGCGGAGAAATTGAATCACCTTAGATTCCGAGAATGCTGTTGTTACGAGAAGTTGGAGCATTCTCCAGCGATGCAGATATTGCTGCTCGTCTCTGTATCTCTTCTTTCTCAGCAAGTACACATCCTTGTTGGTTCTTGTCATCGCTCTTTTCTTCTTTCTGTTCGCCCTATCCTCCCAAGCTTTCTTCTCTTCCTTTGAGAGGTCTTTCCAGTTGGCAGGTTTCTCTGTCGCTGTCTTCTGGTCTTGTGGTTTTTGGCTACCTCTCTGTCTCTGTTGTCGTGGTTGTTGTGTCTCTGTTTCATCTTCTTCGTCTGATCCCTCCGGTGTGTCCACCTCGTGTGGTTCTCTCGGTTCTTCCATTTCTTCTGAGGGAGGGAACATGGAAATTGTGTACCACCCCCCCCCCCCCACCCGCCCCCGCTTTGCCGCACACCTGTCGGAGTAAATCATGGTTTGTGGGAACGAGGAGGAGTTTGGAACTCAAATTTGCAGGGTGGCTAGCCCCAGACTAGATAGTTAGATAGATAGACTATGGATAGATGAGATATCGACTAATGTCAGAAAAAAGGAGCTTCTGATTTCGTCAACCAAGGAAGTCTGTGGGTAAAGTATTAACCCGATGCCCAGCTAAGCCGTGATGTTTGCACGGAAGGGACTGATACAGGCGATACCAAAGCTCCCTAGTACCAGGCGGGGCCAGGGCTCGTTCCATAAGCGCCCCTTGCAAGAACGAGCTCCCACCTCCATTACAGAGGACCCAGTAAGCAGATAGATAGATAGATAGATAGATAGATAGATAGATAGATAGATAGATAGATAGATAGATAGGTAGATAGATAGATAGATAGACAGATAGACAGATAGATAGATAGATAGATAGATAGATGGATGGATGGATGGATAGATAGATAATTATTTTCGATTATATTAGATTAGATTAGATTAGATTAGATTAGATTAGATAGATAGATAGATAGATAAATAGATAGATAGATAGATAGATAGACAGACAGATAGATAGATAGATAGATAGATAGATAGATAGATAGATAGGTAGGTAGGTAGGTAGATAGGTGGATAGATAGATAGATAGATAGATAGATAGATAGAGATAGATAGAGATAGATAGAGATAGATAGATAGATAGATAGATAGATAGATAGATAGATAGATAGGATGGCATCAGGAAAACCAAAAAGGCAAACCCATCGGGCGAGAATGGTCTCTACGGTCTCCTCAGCAGTGGTGGAAACGACTGGAATAAACATTAGGTAACCTGCGAATAGATCAACTATAGTTAACACGTACTGCTAGAGTACGCCTTCTATGCCTACATAAACATGACAATCATCTATGTCTATAGCTTGACATGGATGGCTCCAGACTAACGAGTTATAGCGGCCATGATTGAATATGAGGCGGGCGTGCGATAGTTGACAAAAGTGGTAATCCTTAAGGATAGTCTCAATGTGCCACAAATATTCAGTATTTGCTTCATTTTGTTAACGTAATTAACTCATAATTTTCATTTGATGAGTCACTTTTCAACACAGTAATTATCACTTTATCTAGTTTATAGGGTTGCTGACCCATAAAGTTTTCTGAGCCCTTGTTGGCCATCATATGCTCCAAGCAGCTCCTTGTCTCTCTTTTCTCATAACACTTCTGCTCATCTCGATTCATCGTTCTTTACCTCTCTTCATCGATATCTCTCTTCATCTCTCTTCATCGATATCTCTCTTCATCTCTCTTCATCTCTCTTCATCTTTCTTCATCTCTCTTCGATTCACTCCTCTTCATCTCTCTTCATCTCTCTAGCTGACACATAAAGAACATATGTGACTCACAGATAAAATTAGCTAATTTATGGGGTCGCCGGGCCGGCTCGACCCATAAATTATAATTACACAAATTTAAAAGAGGACAATTAATATTCATTTAAACTTTTCAAAACATCTTCCCTGACCCAACTTTTCACATCCACAGACACCTCTGTTAACTCTTCGATCAGATCCGCTCTTTCCCCCCACTTCCAACAAACTCACAAACTTTCTTCGCTTAAAATAAAAAAACCCAGAGCAGTTCTACCCTCGAGCGGCCGCGACCCGAAAAAGAGGCTGGTGGCGAGACTATACTATTTCGCGGGGGCCCGGCCTCATTGTTTTGAAGTCTGACCGTACGGTCAGGTCACGTAAAATGGTAACGAAGGCATGAAAGTGGAAATCATTTTGAAATTTGGTTTTGGAGTTTGTGTCAGCAACGAACTGCTAAATGAGCAAAACGAAAACATCTATCACTGTGGTTTTAACAAAAAGATGATGTATAAGATATTCTTCGGATATAGCAGAACCTTTCCCCGTTATGGATGGATAAGGAAAAAAGAATTACAAATTTGATTCCATATGAGTTTTACTTACTTGAGTTCGAGAACAATCCGTCCTGGTTCGACAACCACACAGATTTTCTGTTTTGATATACGACGAACATTCTATGTAAAAGTACTGATTTTCATATTGAGCACACAATTTTGCAAGGATTAGTCCTAGACTAAAAATAAAAAAAAATCAAAAAAAATCCTTTCTCTCTATCTCTTTTTTTTCTTCTTCTTCTCTCTCTCTCTCCTTTACCGTAAGCAAGGTTCTCTCTCTTTTTCTCTTTCTTCCCCCCCTTTTTTTTCTTTTTTCTCAATTGCTGCTGCTGTTAGGTTTGGGCTTGCTCTTGTGTGGTACAGCTTTATGTTTATGGTTGTGGCTTGTGGAGTTTCTTCGGGTCTATGAGGGGGGTGGGGTGCGGAGTGGTTTGCTCGACTAGCTTGAGGCTGCATGTCTATGAGGTTGCCAGGCTTGGGCTGGTCCTTATGGATATTGCAGCACTCGGCATAATCGCGTCGCGAGTACGCCACGTCGAGCCTTACTACGCTCTGCACACCACCCTCCTGGCTACGATAGCCTCCGGGTGCGAGTGAATTGCGTTAGGTGCTGCAGTTTCCTTAAGGGCTGTCTCACTGACTGTCAATTGATCTCACTTGCGCCCATTGTTAGTTATGTCTTACCTCTACCTGCGCTTTCTGCTCTTGCCTTCTAGTTCAGTATCGTCTCCCTTGCCCGTGTGGCCTTGTGTTTGTTTGTTTATGTTTGCCTTTAGTGTTTATCGCTGCCTTTGTTCTCGCCACCAGCCTCTTTTTTGGGTCGCGGCCGCTCGAGGGTAGAACTGCTCTGGGTTTTTTTATTTTAAGCGAAGAAAGTTTGTGAGTTTGTTGGAAGTGGGGGGAAAGAGCGGATCTGATCGAAGAGTTAACAGAGGTGTCTGTGGATGTGAAAAGTTGGGTCAGGGAAGATGTTTTGAAAAGTTTAAATGAATATTAATTGTCCTCTTTTAAATTTGTGTAATTATAATTTATGGGTCGAGCCGAAGAAGATGATTACACTTTTCATAGGGTCATTTTTAGGAAAAATGCCCTCTATGAAAAGTGTCTTAACAGACCAAAATCACCAAAAATCAACAAACAAGAAATAATTAAGAAATCAAGTAGAAATCAAAAAGGAAGCGAAAAATTACCTTAGTAGTCGTCGCCACCAGTACTGCCACCTCCATTCACCGCACAAACCTACCATCACACATACTGTATGAGGTAGGGTTTTTATAGTCTCCCACGACTGTTTTTTGTTTTGTTTTTGTTTTTTTTGTCATATTGTTGTAGATATTGTTGTAAATATTTTCAATTATTTCCTCGAAGGGTCTTTGTATTTCCCTTGGAGGGGCTTAGCATTTCACTCGGAGGGTCTTTGTATTTCCCTTGGAGTGTCTTAATATTTCCCTCGAAGGGTCTTTGTATTTCCCTTGGAGGGGCTTAGCATTTCCCGCAGAGGGGAGTAAATATAAAATCAATTATTTTTGTGACCTCACCGATAAACTCTGTTCATATTTGAACTTCCCTCATTTAAGTCATTTTTTTGTTTTATCGTTAAACAAGCTTTCGTAAAGGAATGACCCTTCTCAACTAGTGCTTCAATTCTTTCAATCTCATCACTATCTATCAGTCCTCTATTCTGCTTCTTCCAATGCTTCATCAATCTTCTTTCTCCTTCAATCTGTCTCAATCTCTTCTTTCTTCTTCTGTCTTTCATCAAGTCTTCTTCAATCTCTTCTTGTTCCTCCTTCTTCTTAGTCAAAACTTCATCAATCGCCCAAGTCTTTCTTTCTTTTTATTTAATTCCTTCTTCATCTCTTCAATAATCTGTTCATCCTTCTCAATCTCCTTCATCATTTTTATTTTCATTTCGCTTAATTTTTTCGGGTTATATCTATGGACTTCAAACTGTTCAATCCATTCTTCCTTTCCCTTTACGAAATCTGGAATAAGGTTAATAGACATTAAATTGAGGGTTTATTGTTTATAGAGTGAGGTCCGCACAAAAAGCAAGAAAACGAAGCAAACGAGAAAAACATTTGCTCATTTGCTCAAAATTCTGAGCATTCGTGCAAAAAAATTAAAAAAAAAACGGCAGTTTCGCCCGCAATTTACGATAAAAATTATTGCGATGACCATTTCGGCCCTTTGGTCCCCGAAATAAAAAAAGGAAATTGCTAAAAAAACCGCCACCAAAATCAACCGCCAAAAAATCCTCGTGTTTTCGGCAGTCTCCCAAATTCTCCCAAGGGAAAAAGTGAAGATGGAGGAGCTTGCCAACATTTTTGGAGAGGCGAAGTTGGAGGCCGACCCAGCTGACCCTGCCCCCGTCCAGCCCGACCCTGCCCCCGTCCAGCCCGACCCTGCCCCCGTCCAGCCCGTCCCCGCCCCCGTCCAGCCTGACCCTGCCCCCGACCCCGCCCCCGTCCAGCCCGCCCCTGACTTACTCGAAGATGACATTCCTGATGGGTGGAGAAAATTTGAAGATGTTGGAGATTTAATCGTTCCGAGAGATGATGTTAAGTTTGTTGGTGTTCCAAGAGAATTTCTTTACGCCGGCAAGAAGGTTGGAATATGGAGGAGGAAACCATTTGATATGCCCATTGAAGAAAGGGGAGTTTACTTTTTCGCAAGCATTCAAAAAAATATGTTGATAGAGAAACCCAAAAACCAGTTTCATTTTCTCGTCTCCGTCCGCAATCCTGATGAGTTAATTATTTTTAATTCAATCACAGCAATCAACCGAGTATTGAAAGCTCGCACGAGCCAAATCAACTGGATTCTCCCAATCAATGATTTTGTGTAATTAAATTCTTCTCTTACAAATCTAATATTACTTTCGCTTTCCTTTCTCTCCGACTAGTCCGTATGTTCTCTGGTTGAATATCTTCACGGTTTAATAATTCCTTTGTTTTCTTTTGTTTTGTTAAATCTTTAACTTGTTCGTTAATTTGTTTTTCTTCGTCAGCCGGTTTGTCAAGTTTGGTCTTTAATAATTCCCTAGGACTGACTAGCTCATCCGAATTTAATATTAATTTGAAACCTTGACGACCAATGACTGTATGGAGCTGCTTACTGTATTGTCGGCCCCCTTTGGAAAATAAATCCCATTTTAATTCCTTTCTCACCTTGTCGCCCGTTTGAAATTCTTCTATTAAATGGTCTCGTTGAATTCGTTGTTTATTCTTATTAACACCCTTAAATACATCAATCGGCCTAGCTTGAATTGTTCTATGATGTCGCATATTATAAGCATCCACCATATCATCAATATAAGTAAGCCAATCAAAATTACCATTAGTTTCAAATAGAATGTCAAGCCACCGCCTTATAGTTCTAATAACTCTATCCACAATCGCAAGAGCCCGATGGTCGCCCACTTCAACCGTCCGATGGTCAATATTATTCTCTCTGAAATAATCTTTAACCGCCCCTTTATATTCACTTCCGCTATCAGTTGTAATTGATTCGGGTGTGTAAGGTATTGATTTTAAAGCTAAATAAACTTCTTTAGCCGTTTTGTTTTTAAGTGGTTTAATTATTAAAAATCGGCTGTGAGTGTCAATCCAAAACAACATCCAAGCATAGCCTTTATTTCCTTTCTTGTCTTTAAGTTTTGACATATCAGCCAAATCTACAAATACTTCTTTAAGTGGTTTGTCCGCCCATATCGTATTCCATTTATCAGTCGGTAATCTTTTTTGGTAATGTATTTCAAGTGCTTGCTGTTCCTTTATTTCATATTTATTATTTTTTTCCTCCATCTTATATAACTATGGATATACGGAACTGTATATATGTTTTCTTTACAACTACTAAATTCGGCTACAAACTCATTCAATCTAATGAGAGTTGGTTTCGGTATGACCTAGTATGGGAGAAGAGCTCTAATGCTGGTTTCTTATCGGCTCATAAAATGCCACTAAGAAAACACGAAATGATATATGTGTTTAATAAGCCGAGCAGACCGAAAGGAGAAAAATTAACATATAACCCACAGAAGACAGAAGGGAAAGCATACAAAATGAAAAGAGAAAAACCACATAATGGAGTATATGGAAATGTAAAATTACCAGATGGAGAATATAAAGACCGACATCCAGGTTCAATCTTAAAATTCAACAATCCACCCAAATCGCTACATCCCACACAGAAACCAGTTGAGCTATGTGAGTGGCTAATTAAATCATATTCAAACGAAGGCGACTTAGTGCTAGACTTTACGATGGGAAGCGGGACGACTGGCATAGCTTGTATTAATACTAAAAGGCTGTTTATAGGTATTGAGAAAGATAAAAACATATTTGAAACAGCGAAAAAAAGAATAGACGAACACAAATTAATACTTAATGACACCTAATGATGTATCTCTATATCTTACTCTTTCTTCTTTTTCTAGTTCAAAACAATAATTAGAACAAAACTCATAAGTATAAAATCGGTCGAATGTATCATCAATGGCTGTAATCTGTCGGTCCGCTAAACACAGAGTTAATCCACACACATAGCAACTAGTGAAGTCATACATACGATGATTATATAGGTAGTCCATAATGTGTAAGCGAACATCTAATGGTAGGTTCTTAATTTCACTCATATATATTAGAACTTTAAAAATATCTTAGATGTATCATTGTTTTCTTTTTTTGGTTTATCGGGTTGTTGATTATAAACATTGACACTAACACTGCTAGTCTTCTTCCCTCCTTTCTTAGGCTGTTCCTCTTCCTCACTCTCGCTTTCGTCCTCACTCTTTTCTTCCACTTTCTTTTTTACCACTTTCTTCGCCTTCTTCTGTTTGGCTTTAAGTTTCATACCCGCAACCCGTTGGGCAACGATATCAACAAAGTCGTGTTCAACCTCCTCATCGCTTTCACTGCTTTCCTCACTTTTTTTTGCCATCCCTCCCATCAATCATATCTTTCGCCAACTGATTCTTAGTAATGTGGTCCATCTTTTCGTCATTGGTCATTTCTTCACATTCTTAGCCTCTTCCTCCGCAAGTAGTTCCCTCGCCCTCTCAATCTTTCTCTGCTTAGCCTGATTCTTCTTTGCCTCCCAACCCTTTTCAAGGTTCTTCATAGCAACCTCTCTATTACCTCTCGGCATTTTATAACTTGTTTATACTATCATACAAAATAATATTATTTAGTTTTTATTAATAAACAATTTCTTAAATATATACTAATGAGCCAATTCAAAAGTTTGTTAGGCTTGTCAGAAATCGCGACAGATAGCCTATCAATCGCAAATTTAGACCTAACCAATACCAACATAGTGGGCTTAAATACAGACAGAGTTCCAGAAGATGCTGACCCCGTAAATCTTTATTACACTGACGGCCGATTCGATGCGAGATTATCTACCAAATCAACAACAGACATTAAAGAAGGACAAAATTTATACTACACAGAGCAACGAGTAAGGGACAACGACGAGGTTAAAGCCTCAACTCAACACCGTTCGAATACAAGTAATCCGCACCAAACCAGTTTATACAATTTGATAGATACAAACATATTTGCACAAGCAAGCGGACAATACTTAACATACAATGATGTAGAAGGCAAATGGAAAAATACCGCCCTCGGTTCAATTGACACACTCTCTGATGTAGTCATAACAGCACCAATAGCCACTAATAGTTATCTAACATATAATTCAATAAACTGGGTAAATAAAACATTTCCGATAAATGTTGATGAATTCGGCAATATTAGTATGGGAAGGAAGAATATAACAGGAGTTAATTTACTAAATACCAAAGATGTTGATGAATGGATATTTGAGCATCAAGACAATAATAATAAGGTGTCAGCGAGTGGAAGCATAGATGGCCACAGCGATGTGACAATAACAGGCTTTCCAGCAGATAACCAACTGATTATGTATAGCACGGGACAATGGAGAAACACCACACCACCCTTTCTTAGATCAGACGGAACTGCTAGTATGACGGGGGCACTAAATATGAATGGTTATGCTATTTCGGGGGCTTCTACATATAATGGAATTAATCTCGCTAATCTCGCGGTTGATGGTTCGGTGGTCAAACTAACAGGAGACCAAACCATAGCGGGTATTAAAGCATTTAGCAGTATAATAAATGCGAGTGCGGGGATTGATACGAAAAGCCAAAGCATAACAAATGTAAATCAACTAAAGGGCAGGTCTATCACAACTTGGCTATCAGAGCACGATACGAACACGGCGAAAGTGTCGGCGAGTGGAAGTATTGATACACATAGCGATGTGATTATAACAACAGCAGCAGATAATCAACTACTCATTTATAGCACTGGACAATGGAGAAACGTGGCATCACCCTTTCTTAGATTAGACGGAACTGCTAGTATGACGGGAGGACTAAATATGGGAAACCAAAGCATAACAAATGTAAATCTTGTTGATGGTGTGGATGTTTCTGTTCTTGATACTTCGGCAGTTAAAACCTCAGGAAACCAAACCATAGCAGGAATTAAGACAAAAAGCAGTGGTGTTGAAATAACTGGAAATTCAATCAATTCAACAACAAAGGGCACATTCATCGTTTTCAATTCTACAAGTAATATCGGGTCAATTGCTAGTTAGGATATGAACACGGCAACATATTACAACTTTGAAATTTCTGCGAAAAAAATAAGTTTTATTATTGACGGGACGATTGTTTCGTGGTTTAATGCTACTGGATTAGATTGTAATAGCAGTCGGATTGTTAATCTGGGAGCACCACAAAATGCGAATGAAGCGGTAAATAGACAATATCTGGATGACAATTGTGTGAAACTAACAACAGACCAAACCATAACAGGAAGTAAAACATTTAATGGGGCGAGCACTGTGATAAAATATCTAACTCTAACTAACAATGCAGATTTTAATAATCAAACAATCACTAATGGTGGAAATATAACATATAATGGGGCGAGGATATTAAACCAAAATGGAGGAGATATATTCTTTTCACAGACATCAGGTGATTATCAATATTTCTTATTTACTCTAAATACTGCTACAAGTGGAACAGCGAACCAAAGAGGCTATGTATTCACGAATGTAGCATTTGATGTAAAAGGAGCAGGTCTTTATATTTCAAAACTTTTGGATAATAAAAGTGCTTCATCTGACATTGTCCGTTTTAACAATGCTGGCGGTATGCGGTTTTATGGTGCTTTGGATAATATTAATATTATGAACTCAAACAACATAACAAATGGTGGAACAATAACGGGAACTACATTAACGGCAACTGCTGGTATGACTACAACAACATTAACAACGAGCGACAAAATAAGGATAGCACAAGATAAACCATTAATATTGGGAAGAACAACAAGAGGATCGGCGGCATACACGGGTGAATTAGAATTATACGGGACATCTGGTGTAGCAGGGCCGCATATACAAGCATTTATAACAGCCGATCCAAATTATCCTTGTTTTCAATTAATTAATAATAGTCATAATGATGTATCATTAAAATTTGATTGCTATTGGGACGGAGCAGTTAATGATAAGTCAAGTTCTGCTACTTCAAATTTTATGATAGCCAAAGGCACTAATCTCCTTTTTCAATATGCGTCAGGAGTAGCGGTAGGAAGTAATATAACATTTAACACCGCAATAGACATCAGTAGTTCATCAGGCTTATTAACAACGAAGGCAATAACAGCAAGTGGAGCGATAACGGCAAATGCGGGTATATCAACAACCACATTGGCAACGAGCGACAAAATAACAACAGCATCAGGTATGCCAATAATCATAGGCAAAACAACAAAAGGAGTAGGAGCAACTGGTGGCTTAGAATTATATGGAACTGCGAGCGACCCCGCGGGGCCACATATACAGGCAATAACAACAGCAGATGTCTATCCAGTTTTTCAAATGTGAAATTATGCTCATAATGACATTACTTTAGGTTTTGATGCTTATGTGTCGGGAGGGGCATGGAAATCATCTTCTGCGACATCTAACTTTTTAATACAAAAAGGCACTAATCTTCTTTTCTATTATAAATCAGGAGTAGCGGTGGGGAATAATGTATCGTTTAATGTCGCAATGGACATCAGTAGCACAACGGGCTTATTAACAGCAAGTGCGGGGATATCAACAACAACAGTAACTCTTCCAACGACATCAAGCGGTTCTCTAATAATAAGACAAAGACCCGCCGCTACTAACGACCCACAACTATTTTTTAAATCAGGAGGATATACGAATTATGGAGTAGTTTGTACATCAACTGGTTTGGTTCATTCTTGGACTACTTCAAACTCAACAGGTGAGCCTTCTGGAAGTTATAATTATATTCCTCTCAATGGTGCTTGGACAAACTCATCGGACAGGAGGCTAAAATAAGATATTAAAACATTAGACTGCGGGGATTGTTGTGAAAAACTAATGAAAATAAACTGCTGTTCATATTATTTGAAATCAGACGAAAAGAAAGAATAAAAGAACCACGGATTTATTGCTGATGAAGTTAAAAAAATATTTCCTGAATTTGTATCTGAAAGTGGAATAAAAGCGGACGATGGAGATGGCTACCTTGAAGGCATAACATATACAAGTTTTATACCAATATTAGTCAGTGCTTTTCAACACATGGCGGAAAAGGTAGTTAATTTAGAAAAGCAAAATAATAATCTAACTAATGATATAGCCGATTAAAAAAACCAATTAGCAGAAATCCGTAATTACAATGCCCCCTAGATTACACCCTCCACCTCCACTCATTGATATGGCAGATGGCGAACTAACACCAGAGTTGAAGAACCGTGTTTTGGATATTTCGTTGAAGACTGAAGGAAAAAAAGTAGAGCACGAATTGGAAGATAACTGGAATTGTTGTTGTATAAAAAACAGACCAACTGACAGCCGACTTATTAAATACTTATTTCAAATGGGTATCATTATCGCCATTTTTACCCTTTGTATCGTGAGGCTATCTGAAAAGAACTTACCGTGCGAGACAGCCAACACTTATGTCGGTATTTTGACCTTACTTATCGGTATCTGCCTTCCATCACCTTCTTCAAGTAAGAAATGAAAGGGGATACCCCTTTCGAACCCCACTGCGGGTTTGTAGGGGCTTGCCCCTACTAGCATTCATATAGTTGAGTTTTATACCAAGAAGCATCACCAGCACAGATTAGCGGAATGGCTTCATCAAAACTAACACACCAATCACTAAAAGGTTTATACACACATTTAAATTTTGTTTCTATTCCTTTTTGAATACAATAAACACAGCTTTCATTTTTTTTAACACTGACCCGTGAATAGAAATCGCAGGCAGTCCGAGCAGAAATATTAATTAATAAAAAGTTTATAAAGATTAGTATAGAGGGCATCACTATGGCAGACTATAAATTCCAAAAGATTATTTTTCTGAGTAATGATTTTCCAGGAGGGGTTAATGGTAGCAAGACATTCGACAAAAACATTCAAATGAACTTTACACTAACAAGAATGAATGTTAAGTTTATCCACTATATGAATAATACGACGGAGACGAAAACAAAAATCCTTTATATGGACCGCATTGGGATTATTGGAACATTCGCTGATAGCAACACAGCAAACATTTCAAATCTCAGCTACAACTTAGGTATTATTAATTGGACCGATGGACAATACAGTTTTAGAGTGCTTAAAACAGACAATGGCAGTATTGAAACTGACCAACTAGCTGGAAGAATTGTTATTTGTTTAGAATTTCTAGCGTAGGGGCCTGCTCCCCCTACAACCCCGCAGGTAAAAAAATATATTTTAGAATATATATAATATATTTGGAGGTGCGGAGGCGAAGTCTCTGCTATGGAAAAAATTAATAATGTAAAGGTGAAACCAGTCAAGCAAAACGGAGATGGAGACAAGTTGGCAAAAGGATATAAGTTATTTGATGAACCGTATGCCAATATTTTTCTTCTCGCTCGCAAAAAGAGTGGTAAGACGACCGCACTGTTCGAAATCCTGAAACGAACGACTGACAGAAAAACAAGGATTGTTATTATAGCCAGCACGATACACAAAGACCACATTTACAAAGAAATGGTTAAGCACTTCAAGAAGAAGGGAAACCCGATGGCTATATACACATATTTGAAAACGGATGGATACAGTGTCATAGACTATGAGTTAGACAAGCTCAACAAGCCAGACGAGGAGCAAGAAGAAGGCGAGATTGTTCAAGACGAGAAAGAAAAACCAAAGCCGAAGTTTCTTTATTTTGGTAAAGAAGAAAAGAAGAAACAGGAGGGAGGCGAAAAACCACCGAGGCTGAGCAAATACATAACACCAGAAGTCGTTTTCGTGTTAGATGATTTAGGTAGTGGTTTAAGGGATAAGTCCGTTAGCGACCTGTTGAAAAAAAATAGACACTACAAGTCAAAGGTAATTATGAGCTCGCAGTACCTAAACGATCTAAAACCCGAGGCTATTAAACAGCTAGACTACCTTCTTATTTTTCCTGGTCAGTCTCAGGATAAAATAGAACTCGTGTATAAACATTTGGACCTTGGCTACGACCTTGAATACTTCATTCAAAATATCACGAGGCGACGAAAGAGAGGTTTAACTTTTTGTATGTTGATGCGGTGTCTGATGAATTACGAAAGAACTTCAATATTCGTTGAAAGTAATTTTATTATTATTTATTTTTTTTAGAACTATATATAGGAACCTTTTGAAAAAGCTTCACCAAAACCGGAGGTGCGGAGGCGGAGTCTCTGCATGCCAACATCACCAGTGATTATTTCACAACCATCGGGATACAATATCAGCTACAATCCTTCAATGCCACAAGCGGGAGGAAGAAAGAAGAAGGGAAAAAAGAAACAAACAGGAGGAAAAGTTAATTGGAAAAAAGTCGGACAAGCAATAGTGGATGCTAATAGGTTTATCAAGAAGAACCAATTGATTTCAAGGGGTGCTACTTTTCTTAGCGATGTCGGAGTTCCTTATGCGGACCGTGTAGCGAAGGCCGCGATGAAGCAAGGATACGGCAAGCAACGAGGAGGAGCGGTCAAATTTCGGTAGGGACAAGCCCCTACAACCCCCTGGTGGGATAAAATAAAAAACTAAACCTTCTAATATTTTTTTTACTAATAATATAATAGTAGTAATGCGAAGTAAGCCAAAGAAGAAACTTAAACAACGACCACCAAGGATATACAGAACCAAAGATGGCCGACCATATATTAAAGTGAAAGGCAAACGAGCATATCTCAACTTTGGCGAGAAAACGAATGACCTTTCAACACTTCAAATCGTTAAACTGTTTTTGAAATATATGAAAGGGGATACCCCTTCCAAACTCAACCGGCGGGGTCGTAGGGGCGGAGTCCCTACAATAGTTAAGTCCGAATTCAATCGCCTTGAACACGAGAACCGCAACCAGATACAAAACAACCTGCTGAAAAAATATGAACTAATACACGAGCAGGAGGAAAAGGAAAAGAAGTTAAGAGAACAGACAGAAGATGAGAAGAAAAGCATGGAGAGGAAGGAGAATGCGGAAATGAAGGAAAGACAAGAAGAATTAATAAGGGAAGCGAACAGAGAGCAAAAACTTATAGAGGATGTAAAATTTGAACAAGATAGAAAAATAATTTAATGTTATTACCACCACCCCAGTTCCAACCTCAATACATACAACCGCCACCACAAGCACCACCCCAAGCAGCACAACTAGGACTACCACAAGCACCACAACTAGGACCACCACAAGCACCACAACTAGGACCACCACAAGCACCACCACAAGCACCCCAAGCACCAGAAGAAAAACAGATGCCATTGAAAACAAAAGAAGAGAAAAAGGCTGAAAAAGAATTAAAGAAAAATACATTGAATTAATGAAGAAAGCGGGCTTTACAACTAAATTTATTAAAAGCTTAAGCAAAACAGAATTTGACAAACTTGGTAAAGGAATAGAGAAAGCGATAGCCGATGCCCAATCAGCAGATGAGCAGAAAGAACTGGCTGAACAATATAAAAAAGAATTAGAACAAGAAAAAAAACGAGCGGAGGCTAAAGCGAAACGCTTTGAAATTAAAGATAAAATATCATACATATCCGCAGGTTTAAGAAATGATTACAAGTATCCGAAATTGGATATACCCAAAACTTTGGGCCCTGCTTTGGAAAAAGAAATGAAAGCTCGGGGCAAACCACCACCAAAAAAAGTAAAAGGAAAACACACGACTGCGGGTATGGCACAAGTTATAGTAGATGAAGGTATTGATTTAGGAATAGACCAGAATGAAATGAGAAAGAAACTAGCCGATTATTTGGGAATAAACCAAACGGGTGCTGGGGCAAGAACGATGGAGGAATTAATCCACAAACTTTTGACAATAGCAACAATTAAGAAATATTTAAAGAAGGGCAAATACAAGAAAAAAATGAAGAAGAAGGATTATGTAAATAACTTAGTAACCGAAATGAGAAGCGACCCAAACATTAAAAATCAAGTTTCAAATAATCTCGGTATTCAACCAACCGAGGAAGTTCCACAGCCAGCAGGGGCAAGCCCCCGCACCCCCACCACGGATGTAGAGGAAGTTCAACCGCCAGCCCCAGAAACCGCACCCGATACCACCACCGACACCACGACCGACACCACCACCGACACAACACCCGAACCCACGCCCGACACAATACCCGAAATCACCGCCGACACAACACCCAAAATCACCTCCGATGGGGTTGTAGGGGGAGGAGGCCCCTACCGAGGTTTAATGACGGACGAAATAGACAACATTATGAAATATGATTGGTATTTGGGAACGGTAGCCAGCGATGAAATAAACAAACTGAAACCAGAAAAAAGAAAGAAGTATGGATTTATTATGAACTTGGATAAGTCTAGCCAACCAGGCTCACATTGGATTGCTGTTTGGGTTGACCTAATTAAAGACGACTCTATTGAAATCTACGACCCACTCGCTTTGTATAAACCGACTGAGCTATTTCTACACCAAATGAAACAGCTTATTGACAAGAGTAAGCCGAGCACATATCTGCTTATGAAGGTTAATCAAGTTAAAAACCAAAGTGATACGAGCACAACCTGCGGGTGGCATAGTATTAGGTTTCTTAAAGAAAGAGCGAAAGGGAACCGCTTTAAATTCGCCAGCGGTTGGACAGACTTAAAAGAAAAAGAAGCGGAGGAGTTGAAAGCCCAGAACGGCTATGGTTTTGATACCTTTATTTGAAGCAATTAAAACAAAAAAATATATTTTATATTTTTTTTCCAAAAATTAGAGGTGCGGAGACTAGTCTCTGCGATGGAATATAGAGGAGGCAGGAGCTCTAACATTTACTATGTCAACAGCAAAAATAGGATAAACGGCACGGACAGTGATTTCACTCACTCCATTGATATGAAATCGCTAGATAATCCAACACACTGTAAAATACTTCATATCTATGTGCCGAAGTCGTATTACTCTGTGGCGAGCCCCTATAATACTTTTACTTTGAGTGAAGATGGATTTGAGTCTCTGATTACGATACCCGAGGGCAACTACACGATGAACAACTTAAAAAATAAACTGGCTGAGGTGCTAACGGCAGACAGCCCCAACGACTACACATACGCCGTTACGAGCAACAACACAAACACCGACCCAGAAGACGGCAAGCTATTATTTACAGTAGCGAACAACGGAGGCATACAACCGCGATTTATATTTGACACCGAAACACGTATCCACGAAGTAATGGGTTTTGACCGCGACTCAACATATTTCTTTGCTAATAATACCATTAGGTCGCCGAATGTCATAATATTGACAGGTGAAAAAACATTATATTTACAGTCAGATTTAGTAGGCGAAGGCGATAACCACGTGCTCCAAGAAATATACACGGCGAATGAAATCCCGTTCGGCTCTGTTATCTACGATGGCTCGGGTAGTGAATACGGCAAACGGTTATCTACTAGTTCAAACAATTTGTATCGGTTTTACTTGACTGACGAAAACGACCAACCAGTTAATCTCAACGGCCTCGGCATTGTTATGACATTGTTGATTTACCGCGAGACGAATTATTTTAATTTATTTACATCGTTTTTTAATTTGTTGAAAAGTCGTTAATTAATTGTTTTATTTTTTTCTCATATTAAAATATAAGACAACCGTAAAAAGAGGAAAAACAAATGCCTACACAACACGGAGGCGAACTAGATTTCAGCAGGACTGACTACATCAGTGCTTCTTATCGTTTGAAAATAAGCTTACCCCTCGTGAGGGTTCTATTAATATCACTGTGTCTACCGCAGGAGGACAGGAAAGCAACTTTGACCTTATCAGCCGCCCGTTTAACTTGGCTCGCTCTGTTTTGAGTTTTAATTATGCTCCTGATGCGAAGGCTGGAAACTACAATAAATGCTTTATGGATTGCCTGGCCCCAATTAGACAAATTCAATTGATTACGAGAGGCGGTGTTTATCTGTGCGACATTAACGAAGTCGGAAATATCACCAGGATGATTTGGAAACCCGAAACCTCCATCGATGATTTACTTGCTTTGGAAAATCACGATAATGGAAGTGGAGCTGGTTGTATGCTTCAAACGTGTAATGCTACAACTACATTTCAACCCGCTAGCGATGCTACAAGGTTGGTAGCATTACAAACAGAATTGACCGCTTCGGCAGTAGCAGGAAATGCGGCGGGGCAGATTGATACTGGTATTGATGTTGCGAAGGCACAGGTTCAGGCCGCATTAAAGGCTTGGATGGCACAACCAGCCACAAATGCTCGCCGACACGATGATTCCCTTATTGCGAATGAGACTGGCACAAGTAAGTTCGTTAATGTTGCTTTTAATGAGGCTAAGTATTTCTCAGCTGGAACTATTAATAATGCCAGCCCGAGTGTTAATGTTAAGATTAATCTTGGAATGCTTTACAATACTATTTTCGCTCTGGATAAAACTATTATGTTTCCAGAAATTTTGACTTTGCGGATTGTTTGGCAACAGACACCCAAAATCTTTTATTATAACAATGATGCTCTTTCTACTGGTGGAGGCACTGTCGCGGTGGCGGATTCAAATGTTACTATTACTAATCTCAGCCTGTTCTTAGCTGTCGAGACTAACCCCGATGTCGTTCAATCAATTCAATAGAAGATTATGAGCCCCAAAGGTATGAGCTTCAACATTGATTATTCTTATTTGTATAAAAGCACAGTCGGGCTCGCTTCAACTTCTCAAAATGTTATACTTAGATTTGACAGAGGCCACGGACGGCGAATTAAGAAAATTTATCACTCTGTTTTCAACACAACCGAAAATAAGAACACCGCTTATGACAATAGCAACCTGCTCAGTGCTAAGGTCCAAACTTTTTATACCACACTAGACGGAGCACGACTTCAAGAATTCAATGTTGATTGTCAAACTGGAAAACTAGAAGACTATATGTATTTTAAACCGAAGTTGGAAGGCTCTTCTTTGATGAATAGCAATGTTTATCAATACAACTGGGTTTGGTGCGATAGCTTTGACAATACCCGACCGTTGTGGAGCAAGGACCAAAATGAAATTAGCGGATTAAGTCTAGACACCGAGCGACGATGGGAGTTTATTGCTACCACTGCTGATATTGCGGCCAATCATTACACATTTGTCGTAACTCAGCAAGAAGTAAATGTCAGGAACGGCACCATTACTAGAACCTAAACCCCGCCAGTGAAGTAAGAAGTAATTATTAATTTTTGATAGTTAATTTATTTTTTTCTTACAATATACGAACAATGAGTCATCAGCGAAATTTGATAGCACAAGACCCTGACGGAGACTTCATTAATGTCAAAGTCGGATATGATGGCAATGTTGAAACCAATAGTATGAATACCGCTTTCGGCGAAGCATTGGTCGGTCAATTAACACCAGTATTACAAGAGATTTTTCCATACACTATCAATACACGAATATGGACATTAGCTCAAACTGATGCTACCATTTCATTTAATGCGAATATGGCCGAACTTAAAACAGATGTGAAGACGACCGCGAATGCTGTATTGACGTGTAAAAAAAGAATTAAATACAAAACTGGTATGGGAGTTCTAACACGATTTACTGCTTTATGGACTACTGATGAAACGAAAGACTACAATTCATATATCGGCATAGGTGAAAGTGATTTTACTAATGGCTTCTATTTTTACAAAATAAGAGCGACTGGTATGAATATCGCCAGTGTTAAAGGTGGAGTGCCGACACTTATCGCACAGGCGAACTGGGATGACCCTTGTGATGGTACTAAAATTATGCCTATCATAGATTGGACCAAAGGGAATGTATTCCAGATTAAATTTCAATATCTTGGCTTTGGTGCTATAAGGTTCTACATAGAAAATCCATCAAGTGGAGGATTTCAGCTGGCTCATACAATTAGGTATGCGAATGCGAATGTGGGTGTTAGTCTTTCAAATACAACCCTACCTTTTTCGGCTTGTATCAGAAATTATGGAACTGGTAATGCTAATCAAATATTAAAAACAGCCAGTTGTAGTTTTTATTGAGGGCACCAACACTATTAATTCAATCATATCAAACGAAGCGGAAGGAAGTGAGCCAGCGAGCACAACGGAAAGCCCAATTATTAGCATAAAAAATAAAACAACTTTTAATGGTGTGACCAATTATTCAATTGTTTATCCATCTCTCGTGAGCATATCAAACGAAGACACCAAAGTTAATATAGTGCGGATTGTGAAAACGACTGGGGCACTTACTGGCGAGAACTTTGCGGATATTGATACCAAAACTTCAATGGTATCAAAGGACACCGCTGCGACTGCCGTTGGTGGTGCCGCTATAACGGATGTCATCCTTAAACTTTATGTTAATGCTACTTCTAGCCAGCTTATTGACCTGCGAACTTACGACATACAACTCTCTCCTGGTGAAAATCTAACATTTTTACAAAAGTCTGTATCCACTGTTAATAATGGAGGAAATGTGAGTGTTATAGTTAATTACTTAGAAGACCAGTAGGGGTCTTCGCCCCCTACAACCCCCTTCGCGGAAGCAAAAAAAAAAAAAATACAAAATACTTTACAAATACTTCTTCAATTCATCTTTATTTCGGCACCACGGCTGACGAACTAACCATTCAATATATGGCTTATCAATCTTTGCGATGTCTTCTATTTTTTTGCCTTTGTATTTACCAAATGAAATGTGTCTTTTGGTTGAGCATTTCTCTTTTCTTCAATCGCTTTTATTTCGTCGTGGATTACCTTTTGAACATCTTCCAACGAGAAAGATAAAGTTTTTGGAACTTCTCGCACAGTCTTGTTAGGGTGGTCATAGTAGGGTGTATACGGTCTATGCCCGTAGGGTATATAGTTGGCAGTATAAAAAAATTAAAAAAAAAAATAATTAATATAGGAACCTTTTGAAAAAGCTTCACCAAAACTGGAGGTGCGGAGGCGGAGTCTCCGCGAATGTCTCAATGGATAATCTTTGTAAAGGCTTACTCTGCTAAGCATAACATAAGCTATGGTGAATCATTGAAAAAAGCTGGTAAGGAATACAGAAGGCAGAAGGGAGGCAGTGCTGAGTTGACGGAGGATGTCTATTTGTCTTCGTCAGAGAGAAAAGGTGCTGACGGATGGAAACCAGTCGCGAGCAAAGAGAAATCAACGGTGTATGAAAAAGATGGTAAGGCGATTGTGGCATTTAGAGGCTCCGCGGATAAGCGAGACTTACTCACAGATGTAGCATTAGTAAAGGGAGTATTAAAAAGAACACCGAGATACAAAGAAGAGCAGAAGCTGGTTAATGAAGTCATAAAGAAATATGGTAAGGATAATGTAGAGCTAACGGGTCATAGCCTTGGAGGAACGATTGCGAAAGACCTGAGCCTACAAACGGGTGTAAGGGCTACTACATACAACAAAGGCAGTAGCACAAAGGACCTAATTGAAGGAGTAATTGACCGAGTGGCGGTGAAAATAAACCCAAAAGGTAAGTGGGCGAAGACTGCGAAGCTAACCACGAACTACCGAACCGCATTTGACCCCGTTTCATTGTTAGGGGCTACGGCAGTAAATACTAAGTTAGTGAAGCCGACGAGGGGTGTTCATACGATTAGAAGCTTTAAAGGTAGAGGAGTCAGAAAATATATCTATAATTAACTTCTGATTTGAAAGCCTAGCGGGATGCTGTCGTTATCGTTAATAAACTCACGGCCAGCCCATTTATTCTCATTGACTTGTTTTTTAACATTCGTCATATGTAAAATGCTAAAATGTGGATTTGTTGTTGTTTGCTGTTTCTATCAATGTGTGTTTTTTTCATTTGAAAGCCCTTTACATTTTCAATGCTACCGCCTTTATCCATCTTATCATATACATCATAGTTTAGCTGATGAGCATCTAATCCTTTACCCCTAAAATGGAAGTATCTTTTAACTCCATTTTCGGCAGTTTCTATATGAACACCCTTTGATACGTGTTTGAGGTCGTCTTTCGTCATACCAGCGGTGAAAGCATCTTTCGTCGTAAATTCTAACATATACAATTTTGGTGCTATCCACACACCTTTTATAATCTTACAACCATCGCCTAAGTCGTCCCCTATACCGCCCAGTTTCTTATTACCCATATTCTTGATAAATCTCGCACATCTCGTGTGGATTTGGAGGCTGTCTGTGTTGGTGTAGTAAAAGTCGTCTTCAATTGTTCTGTTCGGATTGGCTTCCTTAATAGTTGAACATAATGCGACGGCTGTATGCTAGTATAAATGCCCCGTAGTGTGAAGGTTTGGTTATGCTACTCTCTAACAAGATTGGATTGCGAGGAAGGCCCGATATGTGCCATAAATCTTTTCCTTGTTGGTCCGTAAATTTAACAATGTCAGTTATTTGATTACTATTCCAGAATTTCCAGTATTCTTCGTTAGTTTGTATGTATGTTGTAATAGATGGTATTGGTCTCTGTATCATCTTACCGTATAGACTATTCATAAACAATTTGGCGAGCAAATATTGCGGGCTACCTTTCTCCGCATTCTCCTTCGCCTTAAACATATCGTCTATGTATTTGGCGAAAACACATTCAGATTTTACGGTGTAGTATCCTTTATGAATGCGAACTTCATATCCTTCGGCCACCATATCCTCAATATCTACACTCGTCAGCCATTGGTCCTTCATATCTTCTAGTCGCCATTTAAGAGAGCCCATTTTGTCTCGCTGTCCAATCCTTGAATGTAATATGTCTTTTGGTGAGACGTAGTCAAGGTTGTAAATACCGATTTGAAGGTTTCGCGGGTCAAATGGTCCGATTGTTTCCAGTATATCGCCCACCATAAAAGCTAATAACATCGCGGTTGGATACAAAAATACGACATCCGCATCTACGAGGTAGTCAATTATTTCGTCAAAGGCAATCTGATTTTGTAGGTATCGTTCATACTGAGCTGAAATGAACCGCCTCTTAGACGGGTAAGTCCTTCCACCGATAATGGCTTTTCTAAATGCTCTTTCCTGCTCCACCGTTGGAAGTCTCACCTCGTATTTACCGTCTACATATTTTTTCCATATGTTGAAAGCGAGACTTGAAGTTGAGATGTATGAAGTTAGATTGACCTTATGAGCTGTAAATATCGTCGTGTTTCATTTATCGTATAATTCCTTCAAACCCATAACATCGTTTTTAAGATAGTCCAGACATTCCTGCCTCGTCTTCTCGTCCATATCCTCCCACATCTTCGCCCTGTCGTGGTCGAAGTCGCCTTTGAGGATTTCGCACCCCATACTTTCAAGATTTGCTTTAAGAATTCCTTGGGTCTGCTTACACATATCCCACATATTAACATTTTCAAACTCTAAGCAGATAATAGAGCCGTTGTTAATTTTTGACGACTTAATCTTAATACCCCTTTTAGTTAATTCTTGGTGTATGAAGTAGTGGTCAAAGTTCGCCCCGTTAAAACCATTAACATATAGAACGGGCGGTTTGTCTTTCTTATCTTTCGGCACCCATCCTGCTTTTACCTTCTCGCCTCGTTTTATTAGTTCGTCTACGAATTGACTGATACAATCTTTACCAGCTATGTATTTGAAACACTCAGACCCCTGAGTATATCCGACTATGTAGCAGTCGTGGATATCGTAGCCGACCGCGATGGTTGTATTTCTAAATGTTTCCAAATCGTAATGGAGAACTTGGTCGTTGTTTATTTTTTCTTCTGTGTGTAGTTTAGTTATTAAGTGTCTTTTACCATTCTTCTTCAATCTAATATCCGCAAATTTTTTCCTGTTGAGATTAAATTTATGTTTGTTCAAATATAACTTTAAGCAGTCTTCGCACCGCTTCTTGAATTGCTTAACCAATCCGTAATAATGGTTATTCTCCAAAAAGATTAGTTTGTCGGGTTCCTGCCCTTCTTCATTTGTGATGACTGTTTCCTTCATAATGTGGTCCGTTATTTCGTATGTTTTCCCTTCGCATATTTTTCAATATTTGGACTGCTATTGAAAATTGTATGGGGGAGTTTGGCGGAAGGTTGAATTCTGCTCTTACAATATTACAGCGATTCTTGTTTATTGGATGAATATCTAGTATATCCTTACATAAGAAGAATAAGCAGTTGTTATTTTTTCTTGGCGGAGATATCTTTCTACCTTCTTCAACCTTCTCCCTCTTTTCGGTTTTTCCTTCATAGCATCCTCCACCGTTTTCTTGAACTATGGTTATTTCCACATATCTTATGTTTCTTTCATATCCTCTATCGCTGGCTTCAATATTGTTTAGGTTGAACTCGTTCAGAGCATCCATAAACATGGTATCGTATTGGCGAAGTTGAAATGAATTAAAACTTTTCTTTTTTAGATAGTGGTCGTATCGCTCATTAGCAGGAGCGGTGGAGTATGTTATAGATATATTGACATCCGCATTGTTGGT
>WBZZ01002433.1:202500-212500 GCA_019918135.1 Paulinella micropora | reverse complement strand
CACTTAAAAAAACAACAACAACAACAACAACTTTGCGCATCTCCTGTCACGCTGACATTCCTTCTGTTGTGTCTGCTACTATGCATACATACATACGTACATGAAAATGTATGTATGTAATGTATGTACTATGTATGTATGTATATATGTATGTCAAGTATATCAAGTATGTCATGCATGTGATGTATGTATGTATGTATGTATGTATGTATGTATGTATGTATGTATGTAGTCTGTGTATGTATGTATGTATGTATGTATGTATGTATGCATGTATGTATGTATGCATATGTACGTATTTATTTGTTAGATGAGACAGACACGATTGGCGCCTCGTGGAAGGACGGAGGCGACACCTCCAGCCCAAGCCCCAAGGTTTCTTTTTCAGAACAAACCGTCTCTAAGCAGAAAGAGCTCCAGCTGCAGGACTTTCAATTTGCCTAGTCATCCCTATTCGTTCCGTGCACTTTGTAGCATCCACCGACCGTGCTATTTTTTCTTTCGGAAGATACCATTTCAGCTGTTTCTGGGGATTCTTTTTTTGTTATCAGGAGAATTGAAATACAAATTTTCTATATTTTCGCCCAAAGTGTGTGTGTGTGTGGGGGGGGGGGAGGGTTTGTTTCCACTTAGACACAAATACAGATAGATGGATAGATCAAATAAACCTGCTATAGAGAAACGACCATGCCAGGATAGCATGGCCTAAACTTTCTGGACATGCAAAACATAAACGAATGTTGTATAACTTACTTGATATTTTTGACATGCACATGTGCACAAAAACGCATACCCGTCTATCAGTATATAAGTGATCCCTTACAAATATAGATTCGTTTTTGAAAATGTCAGTAGTCTGTATCAATTTTTTCCTTCCCGTGTGTCCGTTCAGGGTACCAAGTGGGAACTTCTCCGCGACGGCTTCCACGTAAGCCTCCTCCGAACTGACTAGCCTGTATCTTGTGTAATGGATCTTGTTGTTGTTTTTGTTGTTGTTGCGTGTAAGCATTTTCTTTCCCTTTCTCTGTTGCAAAGTGTAAATTTGTCTGCTTGCAGCAACAGCGCAAGAATTCGCATTCCTCTTTCAACGTACCGGGATACGGCACATGGGTCAGTCACAGAGACACACGACAGACTTGCATCGAGAACAAGACAATGGCGCGTCCGTTTATTCCTGTCTGTATGTATACATGCATGTAAGTATGCTGAAGGTAGGTAAGTAGGTAGGTAGCTGGATATGTATGTCTGTATGCATGCATACGTGTATGTATGCGTGTAGTAATATAGATACAAATGTAATGTAGTGTGCTCAGTATGTAGTGTGTTTATATGCATGTCATGTCATGCATGTATGTGTGTTGCAAAACGACTTTTACCTTTTTTTTTTCCGCTGTGTGTGTGTGTGTGTGTGTGTGTTTTTTTTTTTTTTTGGGGGGGGGGGAAGGGTTGTTTCTTGCGCTGCACGTATCATGCGAGTGTGGACCTGGCGTACATGGCGTGTGTTGCTGCGACGCAGAGCTTCGATGTGAACGTGGAGAACGTGGACGGGGACGTCAACGTCAACATCAACCTTGGTGAAGGAGTCGGCGAACGGCCCCGCAGGTCCGCCAAAAGCTTTGTGTGTGTGTGTGTATGTGTGTGTGTGTGAGGAGAGAGAGAGAGAAAGAAACCTGCCACGCAGGACCAACGGGGCAGTGTCTATTACATGTGCTCCATCAAATGGTCCAACAAACTCCATCAAATGATTGGTCGAACAAAAGGTAGGTGGCAGACTTGCGGTTGCGTTGAGCAGGTGAAGGCAGAGTTGGTATTGACTGCTTAGAAAAACCCTGACTGCAAAAGTAAGAAAGGCCGCGATAGGTACAATTTAGCAGGTTTAAACTGAAGGTCTCGCTTTGGTTGTATGTAGACGTCTTATGTATGTATGTACGCACGTAACAAGTGCACTGAGTCCAACATGCATGTACAGCTGCACGCAGGCGCACAATCACACAACTGTGTTTTCACAGGGGCGGTCATCATGCCGACGGGGCTTTCGATGCGTCGGGCCCGCTTGGCCTGCACCCTCGTCGCCCAGGTGCTCCTCCTAGCCCGCACACTAGAGACAGAAACAAATTGATAAAGAAGAGGGGAAGCGAAGCCAGCGAAACTTTCGTGGTGATTGCAGTGATTTCCCGGAAACGTACTCCGTTTTGCCTCCCGTCTGTATATTATGTATGTGTGCATATCATGGCATGCTGTATGTGGCAGGGGTGGATGGCACTGTTGATGTAACGGTGGAGCGGGGTGCCGCCAATGTCGGAGAGGAGCAGCAGCCACAGGAAGCGGGGAACACAAAGCAGTACCTGAACGACCAGATGCACGAGCAGACAGCAGAGAGGCCAAGGCGATCAGGTATTCAACGAGACTACAACGGGGAGGTCAACATGCCTAGCATGTATCCAGCAGAGACTGGTAGTACGAGCACTGCTACGACTGCAGGACCGACTCCATCGACCAGAAGCACTGCTACGACTGCAGGACCGACTCCACCATCGACCAGAAGCAGAAGTGGGGACGACAGCTAAGGAAGAAGAAGAAGCAGCAGCAGCAGCAGAAGAAGAAGAAGAAGAAAAAGAAGAAGAAGAAACAGAAACAGAATTTAGAAAGAAGACATCACGGTCGGACGGGTGCCTTTCTAGAGTTCAATTGCAGTCCCGTGCCCAACGTCTTGATTGAAGATGCACCCTTCGATGCCGCAGCGTAAGTCAAAAAAGAAAATGCCAATCCGTACGCATCGGATCTTTAAAAATGTGGCTCTGAGTGCCGCCGCTCGCCACCTGAGAATCTGCCATTGATGCAGATGTCGAGTGTCACCTTCTCAGTGTTCTTGTTCAGAGTTTCCAGTGCTGCATGTCACCGGGCCTTTGTTTTCCCACATCATTGTCTGATACTTATACAATAGTTTTGTTCGTTCATATAAAAGCTAGTTTTAAGGATCTTACCTAAGTTGGCAGCTATAATAAGTAGTCACTAAGTATTAATATATACTTTGTCTAGATGCCCGCCTGCGGCTCTGCAGGTGACTTAGCCGGAATGATTAATATTATTATTGTCACGTAATATTAATAATACTTTACGAAGTTTTATCAATATTATCAAAATAAGTGAGCAGTGTTATTAATCATAATTAGTCATAGCGGCCCTTAATGTTGGAACTTAGTCTTATTAATAATATTACAATAACAGTTAGCGGACTCCGACCGGCCGTATCGGAGTAACGATGTCGGTGATAGTATTATATAATAAGTACAGTTATTACTCTTAAGAAGTTGAACAGTATAGAGGGTATTAATATTAGAAGCCGGTTTAACGTCTCCCAGGCGTCCCCAGTTGACTATCTAACCAGCTCCAAACGTCCTTTAATATGTTATTCAATCCTTACAGACAAAAGCCTGAGCACACCAAACAAACGAAACAGCTGTTGCAGGTCACTAAATCATAAAATAAAAAGTATCCACTGGCACATGACATATTGGAATTGCTGCCACCAATGCCACCCACACCAGTAAATATCACTTTTTCCATACTACTATGAAATATTAATATTAACTACTACGTGACGTATTAATATATACAGGTGACGGTGTCGACTGTGTGAGGTGTAGTTCTAAGCTTGAATTGCGTTCACGCACGCGTCTGACGTTAATCGTGAACGCATCCCGTTCCGACCACGATAAGACTTGCGTTCACGGCGGCCGTTCACCGTGCCGATGGAGGATTATCACTGTACATCACGGTCGCCGGCGGTGATCGTCAACGCTAGCGTGAATTTTAGCTTAACGCTGCCGTTCACGGTAGCGCAGTGTATTAATAAAACCGTCCGGTGAGTGATGCAAGACTTAAAAAACGCTTCAAGTGATAATGAGACTTCAAGTACTCAGTAGTACCGGTAATATTGATAAAAGATTTAACTGTGTTATTACTAATAATGTAGGAAGGGGGTGAGTGAAATTCAATGCTAATACTACTCGCCTCTCTTGCAAAACATGGCAACGATTCCGATTCTTAACTAAGACTTGATGATCTATGAATATAGACTAGAAACAAAATAAAAGAAATAACCGTGCCAAGAAATATTTCAAATAATAATTAAGTTGGCGGCGCTAAAAACACGCACATTATTAAAGTCGTTCAGTGAAAAATCGTAGAAACAACAACCACCACCACCACCACCACCACAACAACAACAACAACAACAACGACGACGACGACGACAACAATAACAACAACGGCAACAACAATGGCAACAACAATGGCAACAACAACGACAACAACAACAACAACAACAGCAACAGCAACAACAGCAACAACAACAACAACAACAACAACAAAACACTACTAAAATGACTATTACTACTACTACTAGTACTACTACTACTAGTACTACTACTACTACTACTACTACTACTACTGCTGCTGCTGCTACTGCTACTGCTACTGCTGCTACTTCTACTTCTACTTCTACTGCTACGTCTACTTCTACTTCTACTTCTACTTTTTCGAACTACTTCTACTTCTACTTTTTCGAACTACTACTACTACTACTACTACTACTACTACTACTACTACTACTACTACTACTACTACTACGAATAATAATAATAATAATAATAATAATAATAATAATAATAATAATAGACTTATCAGTCAATGGGCCTTTGATCCTGTCGGACATGTGCCTCCATTGGTAGCACGGGACCGTTCGGTGACGCGGCTCCGCTCCAAAGACTCGACTGGCAGTGCAATGTGCAAATGAGCGTGCTGTGCATGTGCAAGTGGGTGCAAGGAGTGAGAGGAGTTATCTGCCGAGAAGAAGTCCGCGACGCTGCGCTGACCTCCACCTACAACAGATCTAGCCAGACATTCTACCTGACTAGGCCTTCCCCTCCTTCTACCCACCTCCTGAACGACCGTGAGGTCGATCACCTCCTCCTCCTCCTCCGCCCCCTCTGCCTCCCTGGTCTGCGCCTCCAACTCCTCCCACTCCTTCCAGATGGTGGCAACAAACCTTCCTAACTCCTCCTCCACCTCTTCTGGGACAGGGATAAACAAAACGCCGAGCATCGCCGCCATCTTTTCATCCTCCCCCTTCAGCCATTCCTCTTTGAAGAGCCTCATCTCCTCCTCTGCCTCCCGCAGTTCCCTGTGATAAAGCCCTCCTCGATTCAGCATGAGGGGCTGCCGGGCTTGCGCCTCATCGATAAACTTAAACAGTGCCTCACGAGAGCTCGCAAACGTTGGGCAATGCAGCAGGAAGTGACGTAACGACTCGTTAACCTCAGTGCCACACAAGGCGAAACAGCTTGAGCAGTCCGGCGAGCATGAGCCAAATTTGGATCGGTAGAGGCGAAGGCGATTGTTGCAGCTCAACAATCGCCTTCTGATAAGGTTGTGACTTCCCCCCTCCAGCGCCCGCCAACGTGGGAAAGCAGAGCGGGAAGACATCTGGCTAAGCAGCACCCTAAGCCCATCAGAGGGCTTAGCCTGCCGCTCCCAGCCAGCTACTTCCTGCCGGACAGACCATTGCTTTACCACCTCGTTCCAGTTCGCCAGAGCGGCCCGCCAGTCCTTATCATCTACCGTGCCATCTTCGTTCACGACCCGCTTGAGCGCATCCAAGCCCTCCCGCAGCCTGTGATCTGCTAAGATCAAAATTTTCCGTATCTTCCTTCCATTTGCACCGACCCGTGTTTTAAAGCCTGCGTGTTAGCGCTGTGTTGCCCAGTAACTCGATGCGCCCTAGGAACCGAAGCCGGGCCGCCTTGGCAAGGATGCTAAAACTCGGCGTGCGGCCTAAACCCCTGGTGATGCAGCCGCTTGTGCGCGTACCAACACCCAAGATGACCCGCAGGGGCGCTACCAACGCGCCCTCCAGCTTACTCAGCTTGTTGGCGCCCGGCAGATCCCAAAAAGCCGATGCGTAAAGCAACTTTGCGCCAACCATTTGCTGCCAATTCATCAGCCGAAGACGCGCTGGAACTTCATGGGCAATCCAGAGGGGGTAGCAGGCAGCCGTTCCCGCTACAGTGATTTCCGCCGCCCGCTTCGCTTGCGGTTTATCGGAGAGGGTGTCCGTGAGCAGAACTCCCAGGTATTTGTAGTGGTCGGTGACGTTGAGAACCTTGCCCCGGAACCTCACGCATGGGGGCGACTTTTTTGACTTGGCGTGCCCGTATATCGGCATGACTTCCGTCTTGCCCGGTTTCAGGTTGATTTCAAGCCGATAGTCCTCCACGAATGTCGCCACGACATTTACAATCTGTTGAAGCTCCGTGACGCTATGCGCAATTACCGCAACGTCGTCGGCGTAAAGCAGGGTCCGTATGTCTTCGATGCGGTTGAGGTCCTCGATCTCCAACTCTTTCGCGATTCGGACCGTTAGCTCATCCATGAAGACGTTGAACAGCGACGGTGACAACGGCGACCCTTGCTGAACTCCCATCTCTTCCAGCACTTCACCAGTGAGTTCGCCATCGACTAGCACTCGCGATGACGTTCTTCGGTAAAAACGCCGCAGAATGCGATAGAACTTGCCCTGTACCCCCATCTGGGTTAGCCTCTGAAACAACCCGGCCCGCCAAACCGTAGGGAATGCCTTTCTCAGATCCACGAACAAAACGAAAGAACGGAGGCCAGCTTGTTGTCTAAGGCGCAGACGCTCCTTAAGGACAAAAATCTGGTCCCCCGTACTACGTTTTGGCCGGAACCCACCCTGCTCTGGGCGAAGCCTGCCCGGCTGATCGATGAAAGCCGTAAGCCTCGCCGCCATAAGGGACAGATACATCTTACCCAGACAGCTCAGAATCGCGATGTCTCTCCAATTTTCCGGATCGGTTGGGTCGCCTCCTTTTGGGATGTTGACGATAATCGCTTTGCCCCAGTCGCTGGGGGTGTATTCGCACGATTTCAACCAGTTGAAGAAGCGCACCAGAAAGCTCACAATCCGCGTGCCTCCGTACTTGAGCATCTCGTTCTTGATCTTATCCGGTGAGCACGCTTTGTGATTCTGGAGATTTTCCTGGCAGAGCTCCACTTCCTTCTCGGTGTAATCATAGTCCAGCGGGCCCGTCTCAGTCCGGATCTCCTCGGCTTGCGCCATGGCCTCGAATTGGTCGCGCAGGTTGTCGTTATACTGGAAGGTTTCGCGGGCCTTCCGCTCGGGCTCAATCCGCGCTGCTTCCTCATCGGAACCGACTTCCTCTACACATGCATCCTCCAAAAACTGGTTTTCTTTGGGGACCACCATACGTCGGCGGTATTCTTCCCATTCTTGTAGTTTTTCCCGGAGTGTGCATGCCAGAGTGCCATCGGGCTTCCGAACAGGAGCAGAAGCGTTCGACCGCCGAACCCCGCCCAAACGCTTTGACAGCTTCCAGTACGTGGCCATGGTAGCGCTCCTGAAGTTGGCAGCGGTGTCATTCTGGACCCGCTTCCACGCTTGCTCCTTCTTCTCCTTGCATAACCTTCTGACCGCCTTCCTCGCTTCTTTATATCTTTACCAGGCCTCTCGGTTGGCCTCATTCCTTCGCCAGAGGCCGTACGCCTCTCTCCGTCGCGCAATCGCTTCCCTAAGACTCTCATCAAACCATGCATTAGTAAACCCTGGCCTAATCACCCGAACTCCCAAGACCTTCACGGCTGCGCCCGTGAAAGCTCGGACCACTAAGCTAGCGACCCTATCTACCTCCTGCTGAAGCTCATCCGGGTCCTCCACTGCTGATAGATCTGGGAGGCCATCTGGCAACAGCCCCGATATACCAGCTGCAATGGTCTCGTCGTACTTCAACCTAAGCTTAGACAGCTCACTCTCCTTACCCTCAACTACCCTGCCTATCAAGCGCTCTGCCTTGAATGCTTTGTACCTCTTTACCTGCTTTTTGGGGGGTGGCTGTCCCCCCCAGACCAGTTCCGCCCACACAGCTTTGTGGTCGGTATCAAGGTCTACCTCGTCGACGCCGAAGCTTGCCTCCTCCGCCAGCTCGGAAGAGACGCAGATGTAATCCAGTAGATGCCTTCGTCCACCTACATTTTCCTGCCTAGACCACCAATATTTGTCCCCCCGTGGTTGCGAAAACCCACTGAGATTGCGCAACCCCGTGGCAACAAGCATCGCAGCCAGCAACTCACCATTCTCACTCCTAACCCCTCTACCCCTCCCATCTATCTCGCCAAAGAGGCCCACCACTCCCTCCTCCCGCGCTATTCTGGCGGGCCCCAGCTTAGCATTAGCATCACCAACCGTAACCACATGACCTTTGGTGGCGAAGTAGGAGACGGCCGCCTGCCACGCCTCATAGGCTGCAATAGATTCCTCTCGTTGATTTTCTTGGGGGAAGTAGCCGTTGCCGACGAACACATCCGACGCCGTCGCGCTCCCAGACGACAGCCTCACCCACAATTGCTGTGGGTGTGGAACAGGCGCCTGTACAATGGTAGCGCACGGTGCCAGATAGTTGGCCACCAACGTCAAGACTCCCCCCAAGAGACGCGAGCCCGCACCAGTTGCAGCCGCTTTGCCGAGGACTGCGAAGCCGTCGACTTGGAGCTTCTCCACCTTCTGCGACGATAGGTTGTGCTCCTGGACTCCGACGATCACCCAGCCTCGCTCCTTGTAGTGCTCCGGCCATTCCCCAAAGCCTGGGCTATCCGCACCCACTTTGCCTTGCCAATTATGTGAGGCCACCCTCAGTGGGAAGCCTTTCACAAATTGGGAAGAACGAAGCTGATGCCGATGCCTGCGCTTCGGTTGAGCCCGCCTGGAGCCCTCCGCCACCCTCCACGGCCCATCCTGCACCCTCCGCCCCAGCTCCTCCAGCTCCCGCATCCCGCCCCACTCCGCCAAGGGAGATTCACCGCTTGAGGCTTCGCCCTGGGGCTCGTCGACTTCCACGTCGAGCACCCAGTAGCCAAATCCCTGCTTGCGAAGCTCCCTCTGCATCTCTACATACTGGGCACCCCCCCGTGCAGCCCGCTGCTTCTCTCTTTCCCGGAAAGTCCTACCCGTCGCAACGTGAACCTTTCCCGTGAAGAACTTACGCTCCCGCAGCAGCCGCACCATCTTCTCCGCCTCCTCACAAGACGCACATTTAATCCGCAAATGTCGCCCACTACCTCTGCCCGCGAATTCCACCTCGACTTCCCCGAGACCGAGAATTCGGAGCTCTCGCGCCATGACCACTGTCTGAGAGACATGCGATAGCCCCCATACTATGCAACATCTCTTATCAAGCTCATTTCGTACCTTCCTCCGCCACCTCCTCGGTGGCGGTACCGCTTGCCACACGCCGTGACCAGACCTTTCCGGACGTGACTTCTCTTCCGAGGTTGGGGAGGGTGATCGAGATGCAGCAGGATTGCTGGCTCTACGTGATTCAGGTTGCCCGTCAGGTACGCGAGCACTCGACCACCCCACCCCGGCCGAGTAGCCATCGCCATCCGCAGGCGCACTCCCACGGGGAACGTCTAAACCTGAAGGATTACCGCCTTGACCCATAGGGCCAGCACTAGCGGCCGCGCTCTTCGCATAAGAACCGGACATAAGTGGTATGGGACCCCGGTGCCGCATTGATCGAGTTGTAAACTGCATCCGTAACCAGGCACGAGGCAGACCCGCTGTGCATCATCGAGGTAGGTGTCGTGGCAAACCACCCTGCGTCCGATAAACGCTGCAAGTGAGTCATCTACCGAGAGCACAGAGTGACAGGCCCGTGCACGTGTACCCACCACCCCATAACCCTCCGCCAGAGCAACCCCATGGCATCCGCAGGATGAGCACGAAGAGTGCTGAGAGAGAGGGTGAGCCAGGAGCCCCGCTCCGGTCCGTCGTTACTTTGGTCATTTAGTCGTTTCAAGGCTTGTGGTAAGGTGTAGGGCCTCTCGCCTTCGTACAAACTCCGACCGACAGTAGTTTGGTTGACCATCCTTCGCGGTGACCCTCTGAACACAACCCCCTCCCCCA